>CP139505.1:365855436-366023071 GCA_021014915.2 Artemisia tridentata subsp. tridentata
GGGTGTTTGATACAAAAGTTTTAAGTTTTTAAATGGAAACGTATTCACCCCCCCCCCCTCTACGGTTTCCACATATATATATATATATATATATTAGTGCATCTGTTAATATATATTAGTGCATCTGTTAATATATGTTAGTGCATCTCTTAACAGATTTGTATATTAGGTACACATACTAGATGGATACCATAAGTAAAGTCAAACAGAGAACAACTAACAGAACAAAAAAAACCAAAATTGACCCAGAACTCCTCATAACCGAGGTTTAGTAATGGCGGCTGACAACACTAACAAACCAACCACCACAGCTCTTCTAGTCATCGATATGCAGGTTCACACACTCACATTTTACGGGAGCGTTGCAACCCGTAATCTTATTGCTCAGGTATTAAAATACGCGCCTTTACATATCTCATATTCTCATCAAGGTTAAATTCTTATATACTATGTTGCGTTGCAACCCGTAATCGAATTGGCTAATTTTGGAGTCTAAGAAACCTGTGTAGATCATTTAGGACCAGTCTTACATCTGAATACTTGGTATGTGTTCTAGTTATATGTTTGAATGACATTAGGTAGTCTGTTTTCAAATCTTGAATTGGCACTAGTTTAATGTTTCTGCAACACCGAGTTACTGCATCGATTACATAAAAAATTAACCTGTGCATACATATGTCTATATTAATTAATGTATAACTAGTTTAGAAGTGGCACGCAGAAGTCGCCACGCTGCAACGGATTGGACATAAGATCAGCAATGGATTGGACAAAAAAGGGTGACCCGATTCGAATGAAGAAACTATATTCTGAAGCCGATTCGAATGAAAAAACTAAGAAACATATGGCAGCATGTTTACAGGAAGAAGATACACAAGGTGGAGATACTGAAAGTCTTGAAGATCTTGAAGATATTTTGATGATGAGAAATGTATCTGAACACTCTGATGATGTTAATTATTTGCTTTGTGGAAGTGACATCACACCAGGTAAGAAAAGAAAAGATGTTGAACATAAGTACGATCGAGAAAGACATTTCTAACCATTCCTTGGTCAAGAAAGCAAGAGTAGTTTCGACTGTCGATCTGCATCAGAAAACAGTTCAAAATAATGTTTAAACACTTAAATCTCGACTTCTGAGTATGTGTTTTTTGTTAATTGTACTTGTTTTGTATTTGAACTATGAATTATTATGTATGTAGTTTGATGAATAAAATATATTTTCAATTATAAACGTAGCACTTGATCGAGAATTGTTTAGTTTAAATGTTTAAAAAGTTACAAAACAACCCTCAAGAAATAAAGAAAGTAACAAAGAAGCCCACCCTATAAAACACAAGAAGTTACAATAAGGCCCTTTGAGTTGGAAAAAAAAAGAAGAGGGAAGGGAGGGGTGATTTGCACTATTTTTCTACTTTTCTACCAAAGTGCCTTTTTTTTCATAGAACCAATATATATATATATATATATATATATATATATATATATATATATATATATATATATATATATATATATATATATATATATATATATATATATATATATATATATATATATATATATATACATTTCAAAGTGTGATAGTTGGCTAAAAAAAATATAGACAATTTCAAATCAATACAGATAATCTAATATTCTAATATACACGAGTATCACGCCATTGTATTATTTAAAATATTAATGTATATTCAATCAATATTTTGGTATCTTGTAAGCTCGTGGAGATAGTTCGTCCTTGCCTTTTGATTTTCATTTATCAACACACTCCAGATTTGGTCCCAAAACATTTTTTTTATTACTGGTAATCAGTGATCGCCAAATAATCAGCATATTATTGGAAGATATGTGTCATGGTGGGTTCACTTAAAAAATGGTCCACGTTGCTTTGAATTTGTTTTGGGGACCAAAATAGAAAGGTAGCTCTTATTGGCGAAACATGAGCAGAATACAAACAACGTGAAAGTTATGACATTTAAACTTTATATACAACATCATAAAATAAACTCCAACTAATAAACGAAGATTTAGTCATAATTTGTAAATTTTGCATCTCTTTCATTATCCTTTTGGCTTGTTACGTAAGGTTGGTGCCTCCAAACATGCACCCATCTATCACCAATTGTCCTGTCCAGCTGTCATGAATGGCCACGTTCATATTTTCTCGTGGTGCTAGATGGTCCCGGCGATAAAAGTCTCAATTCGACGCTGATCTAAATGAGTATGATGTACATTGTTGTATACTCAATCTAAAATGCGATAATATATGGTCGTATCTTACAACGAGTGCTAGTTTTTGCTATAGATATTTGAGTTTGATTTTTACTAAGCTTTGCTTCGTTTTATATATTTAGTATCATGTTCATATGACTTCTCTTTTCGCAACAGTTTGTTAAACATATAGAACGTTTTATATTCTTAATGTTTGATCAACATAAACTTTGCCATGATTATTCTTAAATAATAATTCAACATAAAGTGTATAGTATGAGGCCTCATTACGGTTAATTTTAGTTTAAGTTTTGAACTTTTTATTAGATCAGTAACTATATATACGATCGAGCCTAGTGCCCTGCTATGCAACAGAATTTACAAAAGAAGTATCTATTTTCTTCAACACAATAATAGGAATTTACAAAAGAAGTACTGTATCTATTCTCTTCAACACAATAATAGGAAATCAGTTGATTGTTCTAAAATTATCATGATGATCGACTCGTGTTACCACTTACCACCATAAGAAGATACAAAAACAATCCATTTTGACTCTAAAATTATTATTTTTCATGATATTAACAAATATGTATTCATCAACACAAAATGATTTAATAATGATCATTTTTATTCTTAAGATAGTGTAATCAACATTTAAATTATTAATAATTTTGCTAATTGTAACCAAAACTTAAGTATGATTTCACACATCATATATATATATATATATATAATATATATATATATATATTTATATAATATATATATATATAATATATATATATATATATATATATATATATATATATATTCTGTCAAATTATAGAATATATATATACTCCATTAATGATATATATATATTCAATGTCAAACACCTATGCAGAACCATTATGTATCCCGATAATGATAGTGCGAATATATCATGAAAATACATTTATTAATATTAAATTTTTATAATTGAATAGTATAATAGTAAAAGACAATTTTTTTTTTTTACTAAATCCGGTTTTTTTTTTTTTTTTTTTTTTTTTTTTTTTTTTTTTTTTTTTTTTTTTATAGTGTTTTTCAGATTTAGTGCATATATGTTTTTAAGCTATCATGTTTAGTGCATATATGTTTTTATAAGATAACATATTTCTAGATTTAGTGCTACAATATATGTTTCAAGAAATAGTTAGGTGCATATAGGTTTTTTAATATAATGAAATTAATAACAAAACAAGAACATAAATGTTATATACAAACTTCGATATCGATTGAAATACAATTAAAATACAAATTTCTAAAAGCATAAATACATGAATCTAATCAATCTATACACGTGAGCACTAATAATATTCAACACAAATGGACATATGCGCACGAGTAGCGGTCAACATGTTTTCAAAAGTCGGACATACATGCACACTTGCTGCCGTGAACATTCTTGTAATTACATCTGATACAAAGAAGAATACAAAAATTAGCAACAATAATATTATTAAAAATTATACATGTTCATGAGTACATGTATGTTTTAGGAAACATATTTGTTTGGCAAACACGAAGTCTTTGAAAAAAATAATAATTACAATTACTAAAAAAAAAAAAAAAAAAAAAAAAAAAAAAAAAAAAAAACAAACATGTTTTAAGCATTTCGTTTATAAGCAATCATTTTTTAAAACATACATGTTTTGAACATGTATGCATCCATTTATTTTCAACATGTTTTGAACATATATGTGCACACTCATTGTTATCATTATTAAAACATATATGTTTTGAACATGTATGCATCCATTTATTGGCTGTTGCTACTTATTATTTAAATTATCAGATCACTAAGGGGGCGTTTAGTTTCTTTAAGAGAGTCACTATAGGAATTGGTAGGGGAATGGGTTTGAAACCCACTACGCTTGGTGGGTATTGATAATACCTAGTTTGGAGGGTTTAATTCCCATTTTTGAATACTAAACCCATAAACCAAACAACTATAATAGTAATGAAAGTCATTCCTTTATACCCAAACCCTCAAACCAAACGCACCCTAAAGGTGGATCAATAAACAAACATACATGTACAACCATCATGGCTCATACAAGTTATACAATAGTCATGACGAAGTAATCATGGAAGTGGTTAGACAAAACTTCAGTAATCAATGAGTGTAGTAGAGTTGGGTACTCGGAGAGTGTAGTAGAGTGGAGAGGAGCTCCATGACCGAACCACTATAAATCATCGTGTCCGGTTTGCACTTTCTTTTACTTATTGTTTTACTTTTATACTTGCATTATATTATTGCTTGTGTTATTTCTTTGCATATATCTTTGTGGCTTATGTTTATATTGTGATGATATGTTCTTTTGTGTGAAATACACTATTGGTATAGTGTAGTATTTATATCGTCACTTTTCATATTACTTCAAACTTGATAGGCTATTTGATACAATAAATTAAAGATTTTAAACGGTAACGTATTCCACCCCTCCCCTCCCCCTCCCCCACCCCCCCCCCCCCTCTATGTTTTCCACAGAAACCACTTGATCGTTGGTAGTCAAATCTCCATCTTTATTATTTCCTCCCATTCGTCAACCCTATTATTGTTGAACGGGGATTGGTTGTACATGCTGTTGTTAATAGATCCGCCTATGGTTGGACAAATTCTTGAACCTCCATAATTGCCACCCTCGTGGTTGTTACCTCCACCTACAAACACGAAACATAGTTTTTGATAGATACTGGATTTCTAGCCGAGTTTGGATGCGATTATTCTAAAATCATAATCCATGTGCTCTTCGGACCATACCCCACCAACAATATAGGTTTTTGAATCTTCTACACCATTTATCATCTATAATACTAACAAGCTCTAGACGTTAATTGACATGATTACCTTCTACACCACTTACCATCCAGGATATCAACAAGCTCTAGATGCCAACTGACGCAGGACGCGAAAACGAATTTTGTAAAACCCTAAATCTAAGAGTAGATAAACGAGACGCACCTTAAGAGAATAAAACCCAAAAAGAGATAAAACTGTAAAATAAAGTTTATCAACAATCCAAAAAAGATTAAAGTTACAAAATCAGAGCCCTATTTTTAAAAAGTTATCTTGAAGAAAAAATAACTAATTACAATAAATAATTGTAATGACTCGAAATCCTACTTTATCATACCCACTTACACAATAGATCGAATGGCAGTTAAAGAACAAGAAGAGAATAAGATAGATGAAGAATATAAGAAAGATAGAATAAGAAATATAGATGAGGATGTGGTGGTAGTGGAGAAACCTGGAAATGTGTGTCTATTAGATTTAGAGAGAAAATACAAAGATACACACACACTCTCTCACAGCACACCTTGCTAAATGAGAGAGTGTTTTGCTTTTGTACCTAGGCAGCCACATCCAAAAGGCTTTGGATGGGCTTTTACATGGACCATGGGTGGGCTTATATGTTGCACTACACATATAATTAAGATGCTATCAATACTAATGCTATAAGCCCACTCTACTTAATACATATTATACATGACACTTAAAGTTCTAAGCTACAAATGACCATCACTTCCAAACTAGCATTAATTCAATGCTAACAATCTCCCGCTAAGGGATGGTCATTTCAATGACGCTCCGGTGATTGGTCTTTTGCCTTCAATAACTTGAACTTTGTGTGTCATTGTATAATAGACTTGATTCATTGTTCCTTCATGCTCTGTGATCTTCAAAGAGTCGTCTTGCCTTGATCTACTTCTTCTGATCAGATGCGTCTACGTTGTAGATGATGATGGTGAATGGACTTTCGTCAGTACCTGCATAAGACAGTTAGCAATAAATCGTCCAGCGGCCATCATGTCGTGAGGCAAGATCTAAAGATCTCATTAAGACTCATACAACTTGTATCCTTTTGATGAACACAAGTGTATTGCATAGGAAGTGTTCCTAAGAGATCTTTGATGAATCTCATGGCTCTAGACTCAATTATGTGCGTTTTGGTTTAAGTCGTCGGAGGCATGGAGCAGAGTGCCACCTTTTCAATATCAACACTTCTCGGAGTGAGAGGTCGATAGATTATGTAGTGTTCTCCGTGAGAAATGAAACAAATATCTTTTGAGAGATATCTGAGTGGATAGGAGGGGTGGTGCAAATGCGTCACTGGGTCCATGACGTCTTGTCTTCAATACCAGTATCACTTTAGTGAATACCGATAGCAGATGTATTGACCCGGTTTCTTTCATAAGTTTTCATGAAGGGCTATTTCTTTTCACCCTTACAAAAACTTTTCTTTTTCATTCTTCAACCCCTTCTTTCTCCTTTCTCATTATACTCCTTTTTTCAATCTTACCTAAGGACTTCTAATTCTAGACTATTGGAATTGTCCTTGGGAAGATCCCTCCGGCACTGGCGGATCATAGGACATAACCTAACCATAATCACCTTATAACTCCATGATTATCCTAGGTTTGTTGATCACTTGCCATAAAACCATTTGGGAAAATCTCTCAAAGTGTTCATGAATAAAACACATTTTGATAATACTTCGAGAGTTTTGCATTTTCTGAAATACTCCCCCTTCACATGTGCATATGAGATTTAAGAAAGAATTGCACATGATGGGTAGAGTTCGCACTTTTTGAACTGATCGATTTTCAATTAATATGACCATTGCGAGACACGTTTACATCACTAGTTAGACTAGCTTGAAGTTATTACCCGTCCCGGTCATATCAAAAGATCATCTCTCGAATTGGTACATTCTACTCAGACAAGTCCTTTGCGAGACACGTTTACATCAATGGATAACCATCTTGAAATTATTACCCGTCCCGGACTAATCTTTTCGATTACTGACATTTATCTTTCGTCAATTCGAGGGTTCATGCTGAGTCTTTTTGGAGAGCTCTTTTTGAGATTCCTTTTCGATCACATTTTAATCACATCTTCTCCCCCTCAAAAATAGCATGCAGTGATATTTTTGATATCAACTGATTAAAATGAAACTTTTTGGAGAGATAGACGGATTTGAGCATGAAATTGGAACATTTTTTATTTTCTACTCCCCCTTAAACAAAGCATATGGTTAAACATTTTAGTTTAAAAGCAGTTTTAAGGGTTTAGGAGGGAGTTATCTTGAGCACTTTATGAAAGATTTGGAAAAATCTTGAAGAAAAATCTTGAAGAAAATGTGCTTAAGATGGAGAAGATTTTGAAAATCTTTGAAGATATGTTAGGAGACAATATCTTCATTTGTTTTTAGGATAAGTGTTTGAAAAAGAAATTGGTTTTGCACAACACTTTCCTTTCTTTGAAAAAACGGGTTATGCACTGTCATGTGTACATAAGCCATTGGGTTAAGCGTGGGTTTCGTACTGAAATGCACGAAAGCCATTGGGTTAAGCTCGGGTTCTAGAGTGAGTCTCTCAGAAGCCATTAAATTAAGCGCGGGTTCCGTACTGAAATATACGAAAGCCATTGAGAAATTTTGAGGAACGACATGTTTTGAAAACATTTAAAGAACTCTCGCTCAAGCATCTGTACATGCCCGTATCATTGTTGAATGATATTTCTAAGTACGTACAGAATATTGATTATACGAGAGACATGTCGGAGAAGAATATTTTTGGATTTTTGTGATTTTATATTGTTTTTGTATTTTTTGAAAATTTTCCATTTTTGTATATTCTTTTTGATGTTTTCAAAAAATGTATATTCACAAAGAATGATTAAGTATGAACAAGTAAAAGTGGAGTTAAGAGTGGATGTAGACCAGGATTTCCAAATGCGATGTTGGCTGAACTCTCAACACTTTCACGAGTACCTGCAATCACAGAATCCACAAAAGAAGAATATGCACAAATAATAGTGTTAGAAGAACATGAATCATCACATTGAGGGTGTCCACTATCAACGGTTGTAGTGGTTTCTACATCCTTATCCTGATGATTTTCACTATTACTTGTTGTGGTGCAGCTATCAAGAATCTTTCCTGTGGGAATCCATCTAAGACCAACTGTTTTAAAAACTTTTCCCGTGGGAATCCACCTAGGGCAAGATCTAGGAGTTGTTTCCTTTTCAGATGCAGCGGAAGTCTCATTTTGAGAAACACTACGTCCTATAGAGATCCACCTAGTTGGTTTCTTAGCCTTTTGCTTCTTAGCAACGGGTTTGTTGCTATTTGGTGTCTTAGAGGATTGTGCCTTTGCACGTGAATTTGCTTTCTTGATATACTGTGCAACACATGCATCATGATTAGCAGAAAAGACACATTTTTGACATGTAGGACAGACAAATTCAACATTCTTGTTTAAAACGGCAACCTTAATGTTGTCACTACTGTCATTTTGAACTTGCTTTGTGTTCGAAGAGGAATTTGAATTCTTAGTGTTGGATTCTACGTGGATAACATTTTCTTTTTCGCAACTACTCTTAGATGCAAGCCAATCCCTAGTCTTTAGTTGAATGATCCTAGGTAGTGGTTTACTACTACTAGCAGTGCTTTGTAATGTTGTAGAATTCATCACTCTAGGTTTTGTGCCTAAAATTCCGTCTTGTCGAACCTGTGCCTTTTGCCTAGCTGTTTCTAGGTAGTGATTGTGGACCGTTTTGTTTGAACCAACTGATTCCTTAACTGTTTGAGCGGTCACATTCGGTGAGCAATTCCTAGAAAGGCCAGGTGCTATCACTTTTGGTGTTTTAGGCGAGGGTGTTGGAGTGACTGGTTTTGTCAAATCAATTGTCACATCAACTGTTGGAACCGTTTGAGAAATTGAGATTTTTGGTTGTTCCGAAGTTGATGGTTTTGCAAACTTAGTTTCCTCACCCTGCCTTTTTTGACTCTCAAGCTGAGACTTCAAAAGATCAATTTGTTCTTTCAGTTGTTTGTAAGAACGCTCATACGACAGTTTGTCATACTTGCATTCTTCCTTTTTCCGATCAAGTTGTTTAAAATATGTGACATTTTGTTTTTCAACCTTAGCAAGCGCATTTTCATATTTTAAAACAATTTCAGAAGTCTCAGCTCGGAGTCTTTCATCATCTTCCACAGAATATGTTTGGTAAATAATTGACATGATATCGGTCGATAGAGCTTCAAAGGAGAGAGAGTCAATTTGCTTTTCCAAAACTTTTATGTGTTCCAAGTATTCATTGGCTTCATTCACTAAGGATTTGTGGTCCTTAACGATTTCTGCTGACTCTTTCAAAAGATTGTATTCCACATTTTGAACAACCGCATAGATTGCATCAATATGTGGATTGATTTCATTGTCGAACATCTCTTTTAGGTCATTTTGAAAACTTGAAAACCATTCCATTTTTTTATTGTTTGTTTTGGATGCCACAATACTTTGAAGTGTTTCAATTCTCTGTTTAAGATCAACCAAATATAGTCTAGCTGCACTTGAATCATAAGTGTTTTTAGACGCCATTTGTTCGATGTTAGGCAGATGTTTTGAAACAGCTTTTTGTTTTGTGAAAACCACTGGTTTTTGAAAAAACAGAGGTGACTTCTTTTGAACAAGATGAACTCCAGCAAGTTTGTTAACTTCATTATAGTCAATGGGTTTTATTTCTCTGTTCATTTGTCGCATTTTGTTTCTGCTCATTTCGGAAAGCTCAATCGTTTCACAAGAATCATAACCCGAAGGAGGGTCATGGATAGCATTTATTAAATTACCATTAAAAAGCACATTCTGTTCTTGTTGAGCTTTCTTGAGAATATAAGGGTTTTCATAACCGATAGCCACCTTTTTTAATGTATGTAAAATCGGGTTTTGATCGTTTATTAACAAGTTAACTGTTTGTACAGAATGACCCATTTTTACAAGCAAATCATCCAACTTTGCAATGGTTTCTTTTTTGTCATTGATCTCTTTAAGAAGATCCTTTTCACGTTTTAAAAACCTTTCATTCAACTCCTTCTTTTCTTTTTCAAGATTGGAATAAGTTGATTTTAGTTTTGAAAGTTGGTTGGTTAGTTCGGAAATTTCTTTGTTAAGAGCTTTGATTTGGTTATTCAAATTAACATCTAGAGTGTCAAATTTGATTTGTAAACGTTTTTCTCTTAAAACAGAATCTCTTAAACTATTTTTAAGTTCTGACTGTCGATTGTTGTGAAAATCATAAGCTCGTGCATTCACTTTATAACTCTCAAGCTCAGTGGTCAATTTCACATTCGCGGCTTTTACCTCGCGATTGATCTTTTTGACCTTTTCAATCTCTATTTGAAAATTTTGAAGTAATGATTCAAATAGAGCACGGGTTTCCTCATCATTAGCATCATTTTGTGCAACTTGAACTTCATTAGGATCCATATATGAAGTTTCACAGTTAACATTGCTATTAACTTGCTCCCCCACATATGTATCGAAATTAGGTTCGAGAGGCACAGAATGTGGCTTTTCATGAGCAAACAATGATGGTACCTCATGAAGTAGTTCTGTGTCACAGGACGGAGGAGTTTCAGAATCACTGCATGATGTTGTTTGTTGCTGATCAGGCATAGGATCGGAGACTCCTGTGACTTCTATAGAATTATCATTGATTCTGGTTGAACGCAAGAAGTCTGATTCCTCAGCAGTCAACGATATTCCCGAATGTTCCTTGTTGGCTAGCATCAGCATGTACTGGAGCTTTTCTACTTTCGTCATTGCAGGAACATTACCAATTCTGCCTATATCACTCCTTTGGCTTTCAGATGAAGTCATGAAACAATAATCCTCATTCGGATTGACCCCATTCTGAAGCATTTGATTCCCCGTCTGTATACCCATAACATTTCCTTGCTGATTCCCGATAACCTCAACCATTTGACCTTTTTGTCCCATATTTAACTGCATGGTGTCAGTGTATGATGAAGTCCATTGGTTGTTGTTATGTGGTTTGATGCTTAATGCCCTGTATACCGAAGCAAAACCATTTGCCAAAGCAGTTGTGATATCGTCTTGTTGATTTGCCATTGATGATGATTGTATGATAAAGATGATACAGGATCGTTGCAACAAAGTAGGAGATGTTGTTGTTGAAGGTTAAACTTGGTTGTTGTTGTTGTTAAGCAAGTTGTTACGGTAGAATTTTGGTCTGGAAACTTAAAACCTCAATAACTTCATTCTGGAGCGTTTTCAGGCCTCGGTCTCACGGTCGTTTTGACAGGTCGTGGACTGAAAACGGAGTTACGGTTCAAAAGTTATAACCGTTTGAAGTTTTGACGTAAAAAGACAACTTTGAAATCGTTTCACAGAAGTACGAGGGCCAAAACTGCCAAATCTGAAAGTTTCCTTAGGCTGCTGAAAAGTACAGGGACTGAAAATGACAATTCTGAAAACTGCTCAAAATCCTTTGTTGTCCGATATCGTGGAAGTAGTATCGTCCGATATCGCAGTTGATAAAAGATGTCGGACAGAACTGCGATAAACAAATCTCAATAGCGATAGAACTGAAATGTGATAGAGGTTCCAGCCTTCAAATGCGATAGAGACTTGTTGTCTCAATTGCGATAAAAAACCCCAATTGCGATAATTCGCAGCTTTTTTCCCAAATGCGATAAAACGCAGCTTTTGAAGCCAACTTCGATAGATTTGCTTTTTCAACCACTTTTTGACTTTTTCCTTACAATCCCACGTGATACCTTACAACTTTTCAACAACTTGCAAGTGTTTCTGACCACTTTTACCACTTGGACCAATATTATACTACATATATTCCACAAACACAATCTTATCCAAGATGTTTGATTAACTTCGATCAAAGGACCAAGAACAACATAAAAAGTGCAGATTTTTTTTCAACAAACAAATGAAAAATAGCCACTTAATCACAAACCAAGTTGTTTACACCTTAACAAACACAACTTTTTCGGATTTTTTCTTAGATCGAAGATAAAAAAAACAAAAAACTCACGTTTTTAAGAGATAAAAAACGTGGCTTATGGTTTCTTGTAAGCACAAACCGAACACAAAATCTTCCTACCTCGTTGACCGGCTCTGATACCACTTGTTATGACTTGAAATCCTACTTTATCATACCCACTTACACAATAGATCGAATGGCAGTTAAAGAACAAGAAGAGAATAAGATAGATGAAGAATATAAGAAAGATAGAATAAGAAATATAGATGAGGATGTGGTGGCAGTGGAGAAACCTGGGAATGTATGTTTATTAGATTTAGAGAGAAAATACAAAGATGCACACACACTCTCTCACAGCACACCTTGCTAAATGAGAGAGTGTTTTGCTTTTGTACGTAGGCAGCCACATCCAAAAGGTTTTGGATGGGCTTTTACATGGACCATGGGTGGGCTTATATGTTGCACTACACATATAATTAAGATGCTATCAATACTAATGATATAAGCCCACTCTACTTAATACATATTATACATGACACTTAAAGTTCTAAGCTACAAATGACCATCACTTCCAAACTAGCATTAATTCAATGCTAACAATAATAAATAAAAAATAAATAAACTTTCTTAATTAAACAAAATACTAAAAATATAAAACTCCAACCGAACCCTCAAATCTTTGTCCTCATCACAATTTTAAAGAATCGTGGCAATAAAATTATGTATATGCATAAAATTGAAGAAAAATTTTGAATTGTCAACCAATATGATAGGTTAAGTTGGGCCTTGGTCCGAATAACTTATTTTGAAAAACTTCGATATTATAAATAAAAATACTATAATTACAAATGAACAAATTCAAAGTTCAATAAGCAATTTTACCAAACACTAAGATATGTTTTGCAAAAGAAAAAAAAAAAAAAAAAAAAAAAAACATTTCAAAGTGTGATGGTTGGCTAAAAGAAATATAGACTATTTCAAATAAATACAGATAATCTAATATTCTAATATACACGAGTATCACGCCATTGTATTTTTTTTAAATAGTTAATGTATATTCAATCAATATTTTGGTATCTTGTAAGCTCGTGGAGATAGTTTGTCCTTGCCTTTTGATTTTCATTTATCAACACACTACAGATTTGGTCCCGAAACATTTTTTTTTTTATTACTGGTAATCAGTGATCACCAAATAATGGACCCTTTTATCGAGTTACTACCTACTTCTTTGTCTGAAATCTTATTCATTATTGTCAAGCACAGATCCGCTTATTTGCATATGCAGTATAATCTTTGATAACATATAGAATGTCAATCATGTCGAAGTATCCTTAAAATGATTAAACATATGAGGTTATGTTTGTTTAGGTTAGCTGAAACGGGCGAGTCTTTGTAACACAGATGTACGCGGTTTCACGGTGTACGCACCTTACCACCCTCAGTGTATTAATTTGGCGAGTTTAATTTGAACCCTTCATCTCTTGTAAGGAAACCAAGTACCTTACCACTAGCCATTTGGTGGTGGTTATATCGAAGTATGCTTAAAACTTTATGATTTGTGGGCATAATAATATAGACGGCCAAGAATATGGAGTATTGCGTTAGAAGTCTAATTACGGATATAAGACTTACGAATGGAATCGGTTTTCTATCATTTGATGAGGTTTTGTTAAATTGAAAATGCAAGTTTATTTACTAAGCAATACGCTTAGTATAAAACATGTATTTTTGTTGTGAAAATCCAACTTTAATTGGTTTAGTCGTGGTCTTTTAGGCACTCCTCTTCGGCTCTTCTAATGCTTTCTTTTTTCTTTCTTCCTTTGCCGCTTGCTAGTTATTCTTTTCGTCTCAAAATAAATATCCACTTTTATTTTTCACGAAGTTTTAAGATTTTCTACTAATTACATTCTTTCTCAATTAAATATCATCTTTACACACTAAAACCTTTTTTGATTGATTGAAACATAAAATAAAATCGAACTGTTGCATAGATTGCTGTTAAAAAAGCTTTATTGGTGAGAGACTCACGAGGGCTACGTTTGTACAATATGAGGAAATTAAAAGAAGTTTGCAGTAATATCTTTTGTATCCATTAATCAGCATATTATTGGAAGATATGTGTCATGGTGGGTTCACTTAAAAAATGGTCCACGTTGCTTTGAATGTGTTTTGGGGACCAAAATAGAAAGGTAGCTCTTATTGGCGAAAACATGAGCAGAATACAAACAACGCGAAAGTTATGACATTTAAACTTTATATACAACATGATAAAATAAACTCCAACTAATAAACGAAGATTTAGTCATAATTTGTAAATTTTGCATCTCTTTCATTATCCTTTTGGCTTGTTACGTACGGTTGGTGCCAACATGCACCCATCTATCACCAATTGTCCTGTCCAGCTGTCATGAATGGCCACGTTCATATTTTCTCGTGCTGCTAGATGGTCCCGGCGATAAAAGTCTCAATTCGACGCTGATCTAAATGAGTATGATGTACATTGTCTGTATACTCAATCTAAAATGCGATAATATATGGTCGTATCTTTCAACGAGTGCTAGTTTTTGCTATAGATATTTGAGTTTGATTTTTACTAAGCTCTGCTTTGTTTTATATATTTAGTATCATGTTCATATGACTTCTCTTTTCGCAACAGTTTGTTAAACATATAGAACGTTTTATATTCTTAATGTTTGAGCAACATAAACTTTGCCATGATTATTCTTAAATAATAATTCAACATAAAGTGTATAGTAGTATGAGGCCTCATTACGGTTAATTTTAGTTTAAGTTTTGAACTTTTTATTAGATCAGTAACTATATATACGAGCCTAGTGCCCTGCTATGCAACAGAATTTACAAAAGAAGTATCTATTTTCTTCAACACAATAATAGGAATTTACAAAAGAAGTACTATATCTATTCTCTTCAACACAATAATAGGAAATCAGTTGATTGTTCTAAAATTATCATGATGATCGACTCGTGTTACCACCATAAGAAGATACAAAAACAATCCATTTTGACTCTAAAATTATTATTTTTCATGATATTAACGAATATGTATTCATCAACACAAAATGATTTAATAATGATCATTTTTATTCTTAAGACAGTATAATCAACATTTAAATTACTATATATATTAAATCACAATTCAAACGACGCCGTATTTGGGGGGATTTTACTATTCATTACTATTCATTACTGTTTACTGCTACAGTTGTGTTTTCCCGCCATTTTGCTCCGGTCCAGTATTGTTAGCCCATCTGCATTGTTGTTCTTGATCCAAGAAACGGTTCTCTTTTCGTCGCTTTCGATCCAAGAAGGTAAGAAGCTATCATTTTGGTCGTCTTCGATCCAAGAGGGTAACAAGCTATAACATGATTTTTTTTTGTTGCTTTTTATGGACACGCGTTACCTATCGCTTGCTGTACAACAAAATTTTTTTTTTACTGTAATCGATTGTACAAGTGTCAATCATCCGCTCCGTTAGAGTAGCGATAGAAGCTTCTATGTCATCTATGTGACTGCATTCCCAGTAAAAAGTAAAAAGTGCTGCTTCAATTGAAAAAAAAAAAAAAAAAAAAAAAAAAAAAAAAAAAAAAAAAATTCCGCAGGAGGAACAAAGAGATCAAGAGGTTTTTTCTGAGGTTTGTGTTATGCTTTTTTTTTTTTTTTTGGTTATGCAAATTTATTATGTGTTTTGTGTTTTAATTTAATCTTTTTTTGCTTTGCATGTATACATTGCTAACAATGTTTATGCGTTTCAGTTTTAACAAATGCATGTATATTTGGTGTATATATGATGCCAATAAATGTGGTGCTGTATGGTTGATGCATATCTGATGTTTTTTTTTTTATTAGCTTATAACTACATGCAATATATTAGAATTATAACTATTCAACATGAAGACTAAAAAAAAAGTTGTACGTAGAATTAGTTCTAATAGTTTTTTAGAATGTACGGATGCTTGGGCCTTTGTTCAAGGGGAGGGATTTTATAATGTGGATGTATTACCAAAGAGGATGGTAAGTGATATGCGTGGTATTGATCCACCTTCGAATTTGATTTCTACTGGTGAGACTTCTTCTTTAGAATCTGCGGATATTTGTGCTTTTGTTCGAGGGGAGGAATCTTATAATGTGGATGTATTACCGAAGAGGGTGGTCAGTGATGTTCATAATGTTGATTTGCTTTCAAGTTCGATTAGCAAGAGGCCGTGTAATTTTTCGCCTATTACCAGTGATGTTTGTACTGCTGAGGTTTCTATAGATCAGCAGACAGGAATATCAAACCCTCAATATTATGAAAAGCTTAATGTAAATTATGTGTGTGGCCGCGCAAGTACCATATTCTCATCTCAATGCTCTCAAAGTATGTGCTCTCTTACTAATGAAGAAGTGTCTACAGCTGATGCAATACATATTAAATATGATGTTCCGTCTACACAAATACAAAGTACGTATCATGTTCCTTATATTTATGTTTCTGCCTTCTGTTAAGAATATTCTTAAACTTGCATATGTTTTATATAAAGTTGCTTTTACTGTTTTTCAGCCAAATGTGCAAGCGGAAAAATATGTGAAAAAGACATGCCTATGTTAGGCGCTGATACTTCATGCCCCATACAATTTAGGCCTTCTGTCGATAAAGGAAAACAGATAATGAATGAACTTCGTAAGAACGACGCACAATTCATATGTAATTTAGAAACACTTTTATTTTTCATTGAATATTCAATATGTTGTTTTAAAAATTTATACTCGCATCACTTCTCTTTGTTATAGGTGCAAAAGATTCCTTTATATTGGATGGTGGTGCCTCAGCAGCACTACCTGAACATGTTAGCCACAGGAATGACCCTTTACCTTTTACCTCTGCTTCAGATACTACTGTCTGTTCATCTGATGCCACTCCTCCAAGTGTTCAGATGATTAGTAGGCATCATCTACATAATACACGTACCAGACCTGCAAGACATACAGCAGGTATGCTGAGAATTTGCAATCCAAATGACACTGCTTCTTTATCCAACAAAAGCCCTCAGAACTGCAGTAGACATAAACAGAGAATTTACACTTCGCATGCCAATGGTCCTTCATCTAACGCGAGTGCTGAAATTCACAGTTTATTAACACGTGATCAGGATCTACGGATGAATAGTCATGAATGTTTTGCTCAAGGTTTTATTGTGTCTTTTTTATTTTTTTTTTTTTTTTTTTTTTTTTTTTTTTTTTTTTTTAATCTATACTTTATTTACTGCCTTTCATTTTATTGATTAATATTCAATATGTTGTTTTATAAATTTATAATCGCATCGTTTCTCTTTATTATAGGTGCAAAAAATTCTCTGATAATGGATAATGGTGCCTCGGCAGTACTAACTAAACATGTTAACCACACGAATTACCCTTTACCTTTTACTTCTGCTTCAGATGTTACTGTCTGTTCATCAGATGCTGCTTCTCTAAGTGATCAAGTGATTAGTAGGCACCGTGTGCGTAATGCACGTAGCAGACGTGCAGGGCGTACGACAGGTATACTGCTAATTTACAGTCCAAATGACAATACTTCTTTATCCAATGAAATGGATTTCTTTCTTGATCTCCTTTATCAGAAAAAGAAGTTTACTTTTTTCCTTGCTTTTTTTCTACCTTTTTTTTTTTTTTTTTTTTTTTTTTTTTTAATTTATATTCTATTTACTACCTTTTTTCTTATTAATTGCAGAACCAGTACATTCTAATTCGATTAGAAACGCGTGCTCACAGAATGTGCCAAACAGGCCTAGAGGACGTGTCGCGGATATGCCGATCATTTATAGTTCAGATACAAACATTTGTTCGTCTAACAACACTGCTCAAATCCATTCTGTATTATCACGCAGTGGAGATGTAAATCTGCAAATGAATAACAAACACCGCCCTTCTCAAGGTTCTATTGCTTTTTTACTTTTTTTAGCTACATATTTTTAAATTAGGTTCTACTTACTAACTACCTTTTCTTTTGTTTGTTGCAGTTACAATGTTTTCTTCAACAGTAAGAAGACAACGTGTGCAGAACCAGCGCAGCAGACGTACATCATCTAGACAAGGTATGCTACTATCTTAGATTGTTTTTTTTTTCAAACTTAAAATAAATTACTCATTCTTATTTTCGCAGTATTTTTTTACACAATTTTATCATTTTTTTTCTTGATATAGGCCCTCCGGATACATACATAAGTATGGGTCGATGTGACCAGATTTGTCATCATTGTAATGCACGGTTCTGGTATGATGAAAGACTTACTTCCAGTCATAGGAGCTATCCAGAATATCATAGATGTTGTAATGGCGGCAAAGTTAAGGTAGATGATTCTCATGAATATCCGGAATATATAAAAGACCTTTTCACTGATCGGCATTTTATGGAGAATATTCGTGCATATAATCAAATGTTCGCAATGACATCGTTGGGTGCAGAGATAGACACTTCTATAAACAGGGGACGTGGTCCTTATGTATTCAAAATTTGCTGTCAGCTTTACCATCAAATAGGAAGTATGTGTCCACAACCAGATGCGCGCCCGCAATTTCTGCAGCTACATATCTATGATACAGAAAATGAAGTAGCAAATCGGTTGGAAAACTTTCAGAAATCAGGCCATGGCTTACATGCAGATATTGTAGAGAATTTAATTGATGTTCTAGATGAGCACAATCAATTAGTCCAATTGTTTAGAACAGCAAGAAATAAAATGGCCGAAGCTAATATTCCACCGTTCACTGTACGTTTGTTTGGCGTTGATGGTTCACGACAGCATGAATTGCCTGCAGGAGATTCTATTTGTGCAATCGTTTTTTAAGGTGGTCCAGATGTACAAACTGATTTTGATGTCATCATTCAACAGCATACTGGGCAATTGCAGTGTGTAAACAAATTAAACGCTTGTTATATGTCACTGCAATTTCCGCTGATTTTTATTTTTGGCGAAGATGGATATCATTTGGGCCGTATATTATTAAGCAGGACTTCATCATCCGATCCGCCCAAAAAAATGTCAATGAAGATGTACTATGCATACAAAATACATGATCGCGTTAATCATTATACCTTACTCACAAGGAGTGGCAGGCTTTTCTAGCAGTATGTTGTTACAGCTTACTGTAGCATTGAACAGTCAAGGATCGACTTCATAAGAGAACATCAAGATGACTTTCGCAATGACTACATGGCCGGGTTATACGACGCTATCTCACGTGGCGACCAAGATGCCTCAGATGTCGGTTCAAGAACAATACTTCCTTCATCTTTTATAGGAGGCCCACGATACATGTATAGCCATTATTTAGATGCTTTGGCTATATGCCGAGTGCACGGGAATCCATCGTTCTTTATCACGTTTACATGCAATGTTAATTGGCCGAAGATCGAAGAATATATGGAAGACTTTCCATATGTTACAGTTGCTGACAGACCTGACGTTGTAGACCGCGTGTTTGAAAGAAAAATACATGATTTAATCACCTTCTTGCGAGATTCGAAGCCTTTTGGATCTGTAAAAGCAGGTACTGTTTCAGTTATATATTTGCATATGTACTATTAAATACTGTATTTCTTCAATATCTTAATAATGACAGTCATTCTCTTGCAGTTTTATATACAGTCGAATTTCAAAAAAGAGGCCTGCCACATTGTCATTTACTTCTATGGGTGAAAGAAAATTACCGTGTTCAAACGCACGAAGATGTAGACATATATGTCTCTACAGAGTTACTGGACCCAACAACTGATCCTGAAGGGTATAGAGTTGTTACAGAGTTTATGATGCATGGTCCATGCAGGTTGGTTAATACATCAGCACCATGTATGCGAGGCGGTTCTGAATGTACTAAGAACTTCCCTAAGCCTTTTTGCTCTGCAACATTTATCGATAAAAAGGGTTATGTGCATTACCGCAGAAGGGATTCAGGCATATCAGCACTAAAACAGGATGTCAGCCTTGATAACGGGTACGTTGTTCCACATAACCGGTCTCTGTGCATGCGATTCTACGCACATATCAACGTTGAATACTGTGAATGGTCAATGCTTATAAAATACCTCTTCAAGTACATTTCTAAAGGGACTGACAGGATAGTTGCTCATATTACAAGAACACTTGGAGATGCAGGACCAACCACAGCTGATCGTTCATTGCATATTGATGAAATCAAGAATTTCCAGGATGCTAGATACATTGGGCCGCATGAAGCATGCTGGAGGATTCTTGGGTTCAGTATCCATAACAGAGATCCTCCGGTTCAAATACTTACCGTTCACCTTGAAAATATGCAAAGAGTTACTTTTAGAAGGCACCAACAACTGCAAGCGATTGTTGATAGTGAGCACAACAAAAGAACGACGCTAACTGAATGGTTTAAATATAACACTTGGAACACAGATGGACGGCATCTAACATATTTAAATTTTCCCAAAGAGTTTGCATGGTATCAAGATGGTAAATATTGGCAGCGTAGACGCCGTACTACTAGCTTAGCTATTGGCCATTTGACATATGTGCATCCTAGCTCTGGAGATGCTTTCTATTTGAGGCTCTTGCTTTGCCATCAGAAAGGCTGTCAGTCCTTCCGCCATATCCGCACAGTAAACGACGTTCTGTACCCTACAAATAGAGCAGCGTGCGAAGCAATGGAACTGTTAGGCGGTGACCAAGAGTGGAACATTGCTTTACAAGAAGCTTCTTTCTCAGCGACTCCCTCTCAAATGAGGAATATTTTTTGCCAGCTGCTGATCTTCTGTGATGTTTCCAATCCAGTAGCATTATTACAATCACATTCAAATTCTATGTCAGAAGATATTCCATTAATACTTTCGGACGTACTCCATATGCAAGATCTTCATGTTAATGCTGAAGACTTAGAAGGCGGGCTAATGTATGAATTGCAATCAATTCTTAATTTCTATGGAAGATCAGTCCAAGATTTTGGTTTCCATCCACCTCCACCTCACTTGCTACAAATCTTAAATAACAGAGCAATAATGGAAGAAAGATCTTACAATCGTGAGCTGTTGAGAAGCGAAAGTGAAAGATTAGTCACTCAGTTAAATGATGAACAACGTACAATTTTTGATCAAGTGACAAATGCTGTTAATAACCACCAACAGAAGCTCATATTTGTTTATGGACATGGAGGGACAGGAAAGACGTTCATCTGGAAAACAATAATTTCTACACTGAGGGCATATGGAAAGATTGTCTTGGCAGTCGCTTCTTCAGGTATTGCAGCCTTATTGCTTCCGTCAGGCCGTACTGCTCATTCAAGATTCAAACTGCCACTTGATTTAACTGATGAATCAGTACTATCAAAAAAAATACGCAGATAGCAGAACTACTTAAGCAAACTGATCTTATCATATGGGATGAAGCACCAATGAATGATCGCACATGCTTCAAAGCACTAGACCATACATTGAAAGATATAATGGATACACCGACAGGTCTCTTTGGAAACAAAACAGTTATTTTAGGTGGGGATTTCAGGCAAACACTGCCTGTTAAGAAAAATTCAGGAAAGCAAGAGATCATCTCTTCTTCTATTACACTTTCGTACTTATGGCCGCATTTCAAAATCATCCGTCTTTACCAAAACATGCGGCTACGACAAACGGGTCTTTCAACTGAAGAATATGAAGCGACTGCCACATTTTCTAAATGGTTACTTGAAGTTGGAAACGGTACCATTGGCCAACCAGACGAAAGTGATCCAAAAGATTCATCTTGGATACAAATACCAAATGAGTATTGTATTTCTGAAAGCGATACAAGTGTCCAAGAACTTATTGATTTCATATATGACGCACAAACATTGGAAGCACCAAATGCAGCATCGTTACAGGATAAAGCTATAGTGTGTCCGAAAAATGAAACTGCGAATATCATAAATTCAATTGTTCTCAATATGGTACAGGGAAACACTTTTACTTTTATAAGTATAGATGAAGCTACATCGAAAACAAATGATGGAGGAGCAACGGAAATGTTATACCCTCAAGAATATCTAAATACACTTTCGTTTTCCGGAATGTCCTCTCATGAGCTTACACTTAAAATAGGTGCACCTATAATGCTACTAAGAAACCTAAACTTAGGCGGTGGTTTATGTAATGGTACACAGATGATTGTCACTCAGATATTTACTAAGCTTATACAAGCAAAGATCATCACCGGTACTAGAATGTCTGAAAAAGTTTACTTGCCTCGGATTCTGCTGGTTAGCAAAGATGAAAAGCTACCATTTATCTTTAAAAGGAAACAATTTCCAGTTAAGGTCTGTTATGCAATGACAATCAATAAAAGCCAAGGTCAATCATTAAATAAAATAGGCGTATACCTACCCGAACCTGTCTTCGGCCATGGTCAACTATATGTTGCACTGTCAAGAGCAACATCTCCTCAAGGGCTGAAAATGCTAATCAAATGAGAAGCAGGCAGTGATAGAAACACAACTAAAAATGTAGTTTACAAAGATTTTTTAGATATGGTCACATTTATACAGGTTCTTTATGATCGCATTTGTGCTTTAAATATACGTTCGTGCAACTAAGAAATACTTATACTTATACTCATATTGTTAATCTATATAACTGAATATTAAATATATTATATAGTTATTTAGTTTCCTAATTTTCAATATGCATACTTGCATTGTTTTTTTTTTTTTTTTTTTTTTTTTTTTTTTTTTTTTTTTTTTACATTAAACACCTATATATAATCATCTATTATTATCATTCCTCTTTTTAACGTACAGGGAAATGGAACAGACAGCTATCATTAGCACATCATCCGAGTCTACAGGCAGAGAAATTATTGTCCAATCAGAAGATATCAGCCTTGCTAATTTAAATGAGCAAGATACTGCTAAAGCTTTGTATGTAAAAGTGTATCGAAAGTGGATGCCAACAAACAAGCAAGGAAAACCAATCCTATTCTGTTGCATGTTTATTGATCGGCAGGTACAGAATACAATTTTATGATCCACCAATATAATTATACAATTATATACTCATTGCAAAAACTAAAATTACTGAAAGTAAAAATCACTATTAATATTCTGTTTACAGGGAGGGGCTATACAAGCAAATGTCAATTTACGTGATAAGAACAAATTTGATGCACTGCTTGAGATCAACAAAACTTACAAAATAACCGGATTTGGTTTTCAGCCTGCAAGAACGTGGATGCAGGTTGTTCCTCACACGCTTTCGTTGGTTTTGGGAACACACACAGATGTTAAAGATATATCAAATATAAGTTTCCCAAACCACTATTTCAACTTTACCAATCATCGAGACCTATATAAAAAAATAGATGTAAAAGAAGGCTTACTAACAGGTATATAACACACGCATATATAAAACAATTATAATTACTAGATTTATAATTTCATACTATTATTTACAGATTATATCGGATGTGTTCAATATATAACTGAACTACAACAATCAGTGAAACCAACGAAAGATTCAGCAGTTTGGAGAGATGTTGGTATCCAAAATTTAGAGTGAGTATTCAACATTTATCTTTACAAATTTATATTTATATTTGCACTTACAGATACTTTCTAATTCTAACAGTGGCCATACAATCCGCTTCACTTTATGGAATCAAGATGCTCACAATTTTAGGATGATGGAATATGAAAAAACAGAGAAACCAGCAATCATAGCAGTTAGCTCATGCTTAGTAAAAAACTACGGAGGTAAACTTATTCTTTTATATTTATAGTTGAAGTTTCTTGATCTATTGCTTAACATTTACCTATAATAATATAGGATTACAGCTTTCACCGACAACTGCAACATCATACTATTTCAATCCTGACATACCTGAATGCCATGAAATCCGCAGTGTGTTAGTAAAGAAACTCACAAAATGATATTACAGTTTAAATTATAAAAGAAAATAAACTCGCATTTTCTAACAATGCAGGTACGAACAGTTCATTGAACCGCCGATAATAGTCAATATCCAACATCAAAGATGTGCAGATCCACTTCAAGAAGGGTACAGAAATCGTGTGACATTGGCAGATTTGGCAAAAGAAAATCCGCACAACCAACAGGTAATTAACAACTGCACTAGAACAATCATTATATCAAAATCTAATACACACTTTAAATTTTAATAAAACAGAATGTCCGCTTTACTGTCGTTGCTACAATTGATCAAATCGATACAAAAAGGTTGTGGTTTTTTAGGAAATGCCATGATTGTAGGCATAAAATCTCATAACGCTTTCCGCATACTCATTGTAAACAACCAGCTTCTGAAAGCAATATAATTTACAGGTAACCTGTAGTATTTTCGCATTTCTATATCAATATATATAACTTATTTTTATAAAAAACATATATTTTTACTAAAAACTATCTTATAAATATTTTTTTTTTGGCAGCTATTGTTTCAGAGTACAGCTATCAGATGGCACTGAGAATGTAGCTATGACATGTTTTAGTAATGAAGCAAATTCGCTCATAAAAGATTGCAAAGAATTGCTGCAGAGCATACCTAATAAAAGCTCCTATGAATACCCAGCAGAAGTGATTTCTTTAGTAAGCAAAAGAATGATTTTTCAGCTCCACTTTGATCCAGAAGGTACAAAAGAAAACCCGCTTTTCATTCTTGATACCTGTTGGGACGATACACCATTAATAACATTGCCAGTTGATACTGTTCCCGAACATACCACAAATCCTCCCAAAATAAAAACACCAGAATCAGCAGTGCAGACTAATACCAGTACACCAGTTGAAAGTGAACAACCTCAAAGCACATCACCAATACAAGACATTGTTATCCAATCAAACACTGAAACCACAATACCCACAGAACGCATCCATTTAACTGAAACATCAAAATCGACATCTAACCCAATTCGGAAAACTGCTAAGAGATCCCTTTTCACACAGGTTGGAGACGCAAGCACAGCAGCAATTCCCAAGAAATACAAAAAAGGAACCTGATGATTGTAACAACCTCAGTGATTATCTATGTAGAATAACCTATGTAGAATAACTTATGTAAATATCCATCACTACTACTTAGAAGCAACACCGATCAGGTTATTTTGTTTTATGCACAGATGATCTATGTATAATTAACTTAGTTGGATTACTTTCTTTTTTGCACAATCCTTATAAAGCTTATTCCATTGTTGTTCTGAATACAGCTCAATACGAATGCTAAATGCTCATACCACACTTATTCGTGACTGTCATCGCTGATAATATTAACTCACACTTCATTTATACAAATACTTATTTTACAGCATGGAGATCAGTCGCTGCACAGACTACTCAGGCTACACAAGAAAATCATAAACATAATTGTCTATTTTAAAAAAATTAGAATGAAACTACATATTAACTTTAATATTTACCGCCTATAGTTTCAAGAGACATTGGTTTCCTCTAATTCAATAACACAATTTATTTCCTTTTTTCGCAGTTTATTGACAATAGTACAGAAAATAGCTTAGTATTACTGGAAATATGCTTAGAGTATGTCAGCAAAATCTCATTTCAGTGTAGTATTCTCTCAGGTAATACCGACGCATACACCAATAAAACTTTGAACAATTTATTTATTATAAAGTTATGCTATCTTATTGACCGATGCACCTGATGATGTGGTAAGCTGTGATCCTTTCTGAAATAGATAGAGTATATTCAGGGGTTGAAGCTTAACAATTACATGCTGTATGTATATGTGATCAAACGTGCGTTTCAAAAGGTTTATGTAAACAACTTATTAACTGAAACTTATTAGGTTGCTTGATTATCTGCTTATTGAATAAGCACTTGATTCATGAAAATGCTGAACATCATAACATACAAGGTGTTGTTCATAGTATTTCTTTCAGAGTTATGCTTATGTATAATACTAATGTATACCGTCAGGTAGAACAGCAGAACCTACAATGTAAAAAGATGCTTCATCTTATGATATTAATCAAGTGGAAGTATTAAAAAAAAGATTCGATTCTACACATTAGTAGTTGTTCCTTGAACCCAGAATATACCTATCTATAAAGAAACTTAGTACCTTTTAGAAACAAGAATGTGATATCTTATAATTTCCATTTTCATAAAATAACTTTTAAACCTAACGGGTCATTCCCAACCGACCCACTTTGACCAAAAAATATGCCATTAATTGACCCTTTCATATAATTAGTAATTTTTTTGTGTACAATAATTAATACAACAATCCAAGAATAGTACTGAGAATCGACAAAAAGTTTTCGCATTTACAACTTAACATCCTCACCTTACTTTGTTTGTGTCTAATACTTGGTACAGCGTTTCCGTCACGTATTTGCAGAAAAGTTTAGTATTACATTAAATCACAAGTGTCGCCCACATTTTTTGTCCATAGAATTTTTTTCATATAACTGATGATTAGAAAAGAACTGTATAAATCGAAGAACACCATTAAATTAACTACTTATATTTATAGATAAAAGTTTCAAACATCACAATATCCATACAGGCATATCTATTGCCTTTCCAAAATTTGCCCTAAGGCTTCTACACATCTAAAACATAAATATCATAAACCGTAAACATTAGAACAAAAGATACCAAAGTAGTAAGATCTGCAACACACTAATCTTCATCATCATGAAGATCCATAACAAAGATGTGATGATCCTTCTCAGCCCTCCCTTCTCTTGCAATATCAAGAACAGCAATCAAACCGGCTAACATCCTAGCCTCCCTATCTGCTGTTTCATCCATTGCTTCGATCACATCTCCAGCTACTTGATGAAACGGACTCAGAGTTTTGGTCTCAACAGTCAACAACCCGCGAACTATTCATTATTGTTTCACCCGTGTATACTTATGCGCTGTGTAGAAACTTCTCTAATACTCTTCTCGCTTTTCCCCATATACTTACTCATAAAGTGTAGTTTATCTTCGATTTTTTTTTTGAGGATCAAAACATAAAGTTTGATCAGAAAAATACAAAGAAATCAGTATTGTTGTGGGTTGGTTGATAATCAGCTTTGGTGTTTTGTTGGCGCCGACGGATTTCTGAGTGTTCAGCTCTTTACGTACTTTTAATCAGGTATAGGATATTTGAAAACCCTAATGTTCTTAGCAGATCTGCATATTCCGATTAAGATTCTTAGCAGATCTGCATATTTGAAAACCTTAATTCCTATTTACTATTTAGAAATATATAGATATTTGAAAACCCTAATGTTCTTCGCAGATTTGTATATTGCGAGTAATATTATATAAATGAT
The DNA here is from genome assembly GCA_021014915.2 of Artemisia tridentata subsp. tridentata. Lineage (NCBI taxonomy): Eukaryota > Viridiplantae > Streptophyta > Magnoliopsida > Asterales > Asteraceae > Artemisia > Artemisia tridentata. The sequence goes on from CP139505.1 coordinate 365,882,777, forward strand.
GTTTGTTGACTGACGATTTTTTTGTGGGTTAGTCTTACTTATGACTTTTTGTCGGTTGGTTTTGTGTTTACAGATCCTCTCTTCACCAAATAAACACCTAAAACAATCTTGAAGCCGATCCGATCCGCAAGCTTCTTTCAGCTGTTCAATATGTAGAAGAGAGGCCATTATATGATTCACTTTTAAGATAATTGATGCAATATTCTTAGCTTTTAGTGGAAAATAGAAAAATATGATGAAGAGTTTAATCATTATATAGCCGCCTGACAAAGGAAATGATTGAATGAAAATGCAGCAGTATTGATTCTACTTCTTCTCCTACAATAAATGCATTCAGATGCATAAACTAAACTAAAAAAAACAAATGTAACCACATATTAAATTTTTCTAAATAAAAACCACCCTTTAAAAAAAAATGTAACCATATATTAAATTTTTCCAAATAATGCAAAAAAATAATATCATATTGTTGTGTTAAAATATTGGCAAAATAACAGGCTCGCCCGCAACGCGGCGATCGTCGCCAATCTCGTTATTAATAATTTTGCTAATTGTAACCAAAACTAAAGTATGATTTCACACATCATATATATATATATATATATATATATATATATATATATATAATATATATATATATATATATATATATATATATATATATATATATATATATTATATATATATGGTCCCTTTCTTGTCAGAACCACCTTATCTGCGAGAACAACTTATTTACTCCTAATAATGCATAGTGTGCAACATATCAATGAAAAATGACATTTTTTAAATATTAAATTTTTTTATTTAATCCGAAATGGTATAATAGTAAAGGAGATTTTTTTTTTTTTTTACTAAATCCGGTTTTTTTTTTTTTATTGTATTTTCCAGATTTAGTGCATATATGTTTTTAAGATATCATGTTTAGTGCATATATGTTTTTTTAAGATAACATATTTCTAGATTTAGTGCTACAATATATGTTTCAAGAAATAGTTAGATGCATATAGGTTTTTTAATATAATAAAATTAATAACAAACCAAGAACATAAACGTTATATACAAACTTCGATATCGATTGAAATACAATTAAAATACAAATTTCTAAAAGCATAAATACATGAATCTAATCGATCTATACACGTGAGCACTAATAATATTCAACACAAATGGACATATGCGCACGAGTAGCCGTCAATATTTTTTCAAAAGTCAGACATACATGCACACTTACAGCCATGAACATTCTTGTAATTACATCTGATACAAAGAAGAGTACAAAAATTTGCAACAATAATATTATTAAAAATTATACATGTTCATGAGTACATGTATGTTTTAGGAAACATACTTGTTTGGCAAACACGAAGTCTTTTAAAAAAATAATAATTACAATTACTAAAAAAAAAAAAAAAAAAAAAAAAACATGTTTTGAACATGTATGCTTCCATTTATTTTGAACATATATGTGCACACTCATTGTTATCATCATTAAAACATATATGTTTTGAACATGTATGCATCCATTTATTGGCTATTGCTACTTATTATTTAAATTATCAGATCACTAAGGGGGCGTTTAGTTTCTTTAAGAGAATCACTATAGGAATTGGTATGGGAATGGGTTTGAAACCCACTACGCTTGGTGGGTATTGATAATACATAGTTTGGAGGGTTTAATTCCCATTTTTGAATACAAAACCCATAAACCAAACAACTATAATAGTAATGAAAGTCATTCCTTTATACCCAAACCCTCAAACCAAACGCACCCTAAAGGTGGATCAATAAACAAACATACATGCACAACCATCATGGCTCATACAAGTTATACAATAGTTATGACGAAGTAATCATGGAAGTGGTTAGACAAAACTTCAATAATCAATGAGTGTAAGCGAAGTTGTAAGGTTTTCTACGCGGTTAAGGGAGTTTGTTGACTTAGTGAAGTAAACCTCGAGTTGGGTACTCGAGAGAGTGTAGTTGGGTGGAGAGGAGCCCCATGACCGAACCACTATAAATCATCGTGTCCTGTTTGCACTTTCTTTTACTTATTGTTTTACTTTTATACTTGCATTAGATTATTGCTTGTGTTATTTCTTTGCATATATCTTTGTGGCTTACGTTTATATTGTGATGATATGTTCTTTTGTGTGAAATACACTATTGGTATAGTGTAGTATTTATATCGCCACTTTTCATATTACTTCAAACTTGAATGGCTATTTGATACAATAAATTAAAGATTTTAAACGGTAACGTATTCACCCTTCCCCCCCCCCCCCCCTCTATGTTTTCCACAGAAAGCACTTGATCGTTGGTAGTCAAATCTCCATCTTTATTATTTCCTCCCATTCGTCAACCCTATTATTGTTGAACGGGGATTGGTTGTACCTGCTGTTGTCAATAGATCCGCCTATGGTTGGACGAATTCTTGAACCTCCATAATTGGTAACCTCGTGGCTGTTACCTCCACCTACAAACACGAAACATAGTTTTTGATAGGTAGTGGATTTCTAGTCGAGTTTGGATACGATTATTCTTAAATCATAATCCATGTGCTCTTCGGACCGTACCCCACCAACAATATAGGTTTTTGAATCTTCTACACCATTTACCATCTAGAATACTAACAAGCTCTAGACGTTAATTGACATGATTACCTTCTACACCACTTACCATCCAAGGATACCAACAAGCTCTAGATGCCAACTGACGCAGGACGCGAGAACGAATTTTGTAAAACCCTAAATCTAAGAGTAGATAAACGAGACGCACCTTAAGAGAATAAAACCCAAAAAGAGATAAAACTGTAAAATAAAGTTTATTAACAATCCAAAAAAGATTAAAGTTACAAAATCTAAGCCCTATTTTTAAAAAGTTATCTTGGAGAAAAAATAACTAATTACAATAAATTAAAACTAAATAATAAATAAACTTTCTTAATTAAACAAAATACTAAAAATATAAAACTCCAACCGAACCCTCAAATCTTTGTCCTCATAACAATTTTAAAGAATCGTGGCAATAAAATTATGTATATGCATAAAATTGAAGAAAAAATTTGAATAGTTAACCAATATGATAGGTTAAGTTGGGCCTTGGTCCGAATAACTTATTTTGAAAAACTTCGATTTTATAAATAAAAATACTATAATTACAAATGAACAAATTCAAAGTTCAATAAGCAATTTTACCAAACACTAAGATATGTTTTGCCAAAAAAAAAAAAAACAAAAAACAAAAAAAAAAGCCATTTTAAAGTGTGATGGTTGGCTAAAAGAAACGTAGACTATTTCAAATCAATACAGAGTAATATACACGAGTATCACGCCATTGTATTATGTAAAATAGTTAATATATATTCAATCAATATTTTGGTATCTTGTAAGCTCGTGGAGATAGTTTGTCCTTGCCTTTTGATTTTCATTTATCAACATACTACAGATTTGGTCCCGAAACATTTTTTTTATTACTGGTAATCAGTGTTCACCAAATAATGGACCCTTTTATCGAGTTACTACCTGCTTCTTTGTCTGAAATCTTATTCATTATTGTCAAGCACAGATCCGCTTATTTGCATATGCAGTATAATCTTTGATAACATATAGAATGTCAATCATGTCGAAGTATCCTTAAAATGATTAAACATATGACTATATGAGGTTATGTTTCTTCAGGTTAGCTGAAGCGGGTGAGTCTTTGTAACACAGATGTACGCGGTTTCACGGGGTACGCAACTTACCACCCCCAGTGTATTAACTTGGCGAGTTTAATTTGAACCCTTCATCTCTTGTAAGGAAACCAAGTGTCTTACCACTAGCCATTTCGTGGTGGTTATATCGAAGTATGCTTAAAACTTAATGATTTGTGGGCATAATAATATAGACGGCCAAGAATATGGAGTATTGCGTTAGAAGTCTAATTACGGATATAAGACTTACGAATCGAATCGGTTTTCTATCATTTGATGAGGTTTTGTTAAATTGAAAATGCAAGTTTATTTACTAAGCAATACGCTTAGTATAAAACATGTATTTTTGTTGTGAAAATCCAACTTGAATTGGTTTAGTCGTGGTCTTTTAGGCACTCCTCTTCTAATGCATTCTTTTTTCTTTCTTCTTTGCCCTTGCTAGTTATTCTTTTCGTCTCAAAATAAATATCCACTTTTATTTTGCACGAAGTTCTAAGATTTTCTACTAATTACATTCTTTCTCAATTAAATATCAACTTTTCACACTAAAACCTCTTTTGATTGATTGAAACATAAAATAAAATCGAACTGTTGCATAATATGATTGCTGTTAAAAAAGCTTTATTGGTGAGAGACTCACGAGGGCTACGTTTGTACAATCTGAGGAAATTAAAAGAAGTTGTAGTAAATATCTTTTGTACCCATTAATCAGCATATTATTGGAAGATATGTGTCATGGTGGGTTCACTTAAAAAATGGCCCACGTTGCTTTGAATGTGTTTTGGGGACCAAAATAGAAAGTTAGCTTTTATTGGCGAAACATGGGCAGAATACAAACAACGTGAAAGTTATGACATTTAAAATTTATATACAACATGATAAAATAAACTCCAACTAATAAACGAAGATTTAGTCATAATTTGTAAATTTTGCATCTCTTTCATTATCCTTTTGGCTTGTTACGTACGGTTGGTCCCTCCGAACATGCACCCATCTATCACCAATTGTCCTGTCCAGCTGTCATGAATGGCCACGTTCTTATTTTCTCGTGGTGCTAGATGGTCCCGGCGATAAAAGTCTCAATTCGACGCTGATCTAAACGAGTATGATTTACATTGTCTGTATACTCAATCTAAAATGCGATAATATATGGTCGTATCTTTCAACGAGTGCTAGTTTTTGCTATAGATGTTTGAGTTTGATTTTTACTAAGCTTTGCTTCGTTTTATATATTTAGTATCATATTCATATGACTTCTCTTTTCGCAACAGTTTGTTAAACATATAGAACGTTTTATATTCTTAATGTTTGATCAACATAAACTTTGCCATGATTATTCTTAAATAATAATTCAACATAAAGTGTACAGTATGAGGCCTCATTACGGTTAATTTTAGTTTAAGTTTTGAACTTTTTGTTAGATCAGTAACTATATATACAAGCCTAGTGCCCTGCTATGCAACAGAATTTACAAAAGTAGTATCTATTTTTTTTTGGGTAAAGGGATTCCACCCTGGCAAAATATATTAACAAAAAAAAACCGTTTACAGAACAATGGAATGTGGCTGAAACGCCACATTAACCTCAAGCAAACGCTTGAACAACCACTAGAACATTTATGACATGCCATAAATGAACAACTAGCTACCAACAACAAGAACAAACACTAAAAACATAAAAGCCATGCAAAACAAATAAACCAAACCAAATAAAAGATTACTTCCTCGAACGGCCTTGAAGCTTGAAATCATACTGATTGTTAAATTCCTCAACATGCCCAGGTAAGTCATAGACCTGGGCCACATAATCATCAGAAAGATAGCCTTCAAGCTCGTTATGTCCTCCTGCGGATGAAAAGTAACTGTCCATAGGATCATTTGACTCAAACACCTCATCCTCACTATCTGAATCAACCACTTCACCCACCTTAGAGAAAGGATTACCCTTCCTTTTACCATCAACCACCGGAATAGGTTTACCATTATCATCCACAAGGGTGGCTTTCCCATCAATAATAAGCTTTTCAAGTTTCCCTATTTTCTCAACAATAGGAGTGTTCTTCATAAGCGATGGAGAAGCAGTATTGGAAGAACTAGAAATAACTTCAGGGGTACTCTCAGTGCCATTCACAGGTTCCAAAACCGAATCTTTTTCCTTAAGAACATCAAAACTGTTCTTCAAATCAACAAGGTTGATATCCTCCACCCAATTATTATTCTTACCTAGGTCATCCCGGGGAGGCGTCGAACTACTAGTAGGATCAGTAGTAGGTTCATTACAAGTGGAACCTACATTAACCGTTGGAGAACCTGTATTCGATTGGACTGAAGGCTTAGACGTCGATGCTCCTCCATTCTTTGGCTTAGTAACCGGCCTATAGTAATAAGAAAATTTAGGCTTATGAAAACGAATCCCATCAACCTGACGATTAGTACCCTGAAGCTTACCTTTACCTTTCTTCTTGTAAGCTTCAACGAAACCCTCTTCATTAACCAACGATTTATCTTTCACAATCGGTTTCACTCTCTTAGGACATCCATCATCATTGTGATCAAATACCTTACATGTCTCACATCTTGGCGGCTTCCACTCATATTCAATATCAATTTTTTCCAATGAATGACCTGGCCCATTAGGGTAGGGGATAGCAACCACAAGAGAGTCAAGTAAGGCCTCCTTTGACGACACTTCCACAAGAGCCCTAGCATAGGAATTACGACCCCACGACTTAAGGCACATCGTACTCGTGTAGGAATCCAGCATGATAGGACGACCAATTTGCGTCGTAATCAAACTAAGACCAACCTCAGAATATGCAACAACCGGAATATTATGAAGTTTAACCCAAACAGGAGCTAAAGTTATATCATCTTTTGTAAGTGTAGTGTTGGGAGTCCAAATATTCAAAAAGATGGGAACCAAACGTATCAACCATGGACCTTCTTCCAACACCCTTTCCATACCCTCTTTGGTCTCAAATTGGAACAGGAAAAAACCATTATTAAGCATAACCCTTTGTAAACCAAACTTTGCCCAAGTATTTCTAACGTAATTTTCAACTACCGGGAAAGCGAGTCTCTTACCAATGAAATAACCATACAAGGTATTAGCGAATCTAGAGCGTACCTCATTGACAGCTTCCAAAGGGATGGTGACATTAGCACCATCCACACAATTATCGTTTCGCATCTCCGAAATCTTGACGGTCTTCTTATGTGTTTTATCTTTAAGCATATCCGCAAAAGATATAGGAGTAGAACCTGATTGAGTCTCTTGCACACTCGTATCACTTGTACCCGGACCAGACTTACCATCATCATGAGCCTCCTTGTGTACTGTCGACTCACTATCAATGTTAATAGGAGTCACTTTAGATGCACTATTTTTATTAAGGAACCCTTTATCCATCTCTCAAATAACCCAACTTCAGTACGTAAAAGCAAACCAAAAAAATCCAGCAACATGCAACGCACAGAACTAAAAAGAAAACCCTAACTGAAAGTTAGGGTTTTAATCGATTGAGCACAAAGAACTAACCAGCATCCATCATTGATAAAATAGTAATGACCAATAATAATAATCGGCACGAAGCAATTAAATCTTACCAACACAAGGCAAAAAAAATGAATCTAAAAAAACACAGACCCACGATTATAACAAACCAGTAATATTCAAGCAACCCACGAATGGAGAATTAAATATTAAGAGTTTAAGATAGAATCGTAAGAAAGTTTATCGAACATTAGGGAATCATTTTTTCGCCGCAGAGAGAATCGATAATAGATCTAGGGTTTTTAAGAAGTATCTATTTTCTTCAACACAATAATAGGATTTTACAAAAGAAGTACTGTATCTATTCTCTTCAACACAATAATAGGAAATCAGTTGATTGTTCTAAAAATATCATGATGATCGACTCGTGTTACCACCTTAAGAAGATACAAAAACAATCCATTTTTACTCTAAAAATATTATTTTTCATGATATTAACAAATATGTATTCATCAATACAAAATGATTTAATCACATTTAAATGATCAATTTTATTCTTAAGACAGTATAATCACTACAAGAAAAACTGGATTTAGTGACAAAACGAATATCGTCACTCTCAGTATAAAATCCGTCACTACACTGTTTAGTGACCAAAACATGGGTGGTCACTTTTCGTCACTATAGCTCCTTCACTATTTTTATTAGAGACCAAAAATTAAAATCCATCTCTAACCATTGACCATAATACGGTGGTCACTATATTTGTGACTATATTTTCGGTCACTAATTTTCGTCACTAAGAGTCGAAGGTGGTCACTAAATTGATAGATAGTGACCGATAACGATGGTCATGAAAGTGGTCACTGATTTGTTAAAGATAACGAACCCGTTAACTCACCGTTAACCCCCATCAGTGACGATATGTGTGGTCACTTCGTGTTAAATTTAGAGACCAACCGGTGGTCACCACCCATTTACTATCAAAAGCAAAATGATGGTCACTTATTCAAACATAATTGCAAAGCGATATAGCAATTTCACAAAATATATAACTGCGATAAAAATTGAAACCTACGAATTTGAACAACAAAGATATTAAATATTACTTATGATTGCATAACTTCTTTTAACATATAATTTTTTGTATCTCGCTAATCAAAGGAAACAAATATAACCACAAAAGAGAAAAACATAATGTTCAAGTGTTTAACATCGTGTCTTGAATCATATCCACCTTCAATAATGACAAATTGAAAAAAACTCGGTACCAAACGACCTTTGACAGCCCTTGCATCCAACTCGCCCTTGCATCCAACTGAACTTTTAGTCACCCTACAAATGCAATAAACTTTCAATAGAACAATATATCTATCAGTGACATAAGCACTGTACTTATCTAGTATTTTTTGGATTCAGAAATGTATACCAAAAATTCAGCAGCTTTAGCTCGCTCTACACATTTATATCCCCCATATGATATCTCTCCCCATCCTTTCCGTCCAACATCCTGTAGGCAAAAACGAGTACACGACTTGAAGAGTTTCTAAAAAGAATAAATTATTTATATAATGATTGATAAATCGGTAGGTAATTACCTTTGAAGCTAGTGCTAAAAGATTATCAGGTACAGGGGGTTTTGCTCCAGCACAAACAACTTTATCGGCTGATAATGAATGAAATGAAACATCTTGAAAATCTATCACCTGATTCCGAAAATCCTAATTCAGTTCTTTCATTTTTTCAAGTAATTAATAAGACCATGAAAGTTGAAATGAAACTCACCACATCAGGGGTAATATATGCACTTGGATCCCCAACCTCATAAAGAAGTTGTTGGGCGCAAGTACTGAAATTTAACAACCCACCACTCCCATACGCTTTTGCTACACACAATTGGGGCTGCCCCTAAATACATGCTTATACCCTGTATACATTATCCAAAACCAAAGAAAATGAGAAATCATTATGAAGATCATGGTTGTAGTAATAATGTATAATCCTAGATGCTCAAAGTTATCGTCTAATTAAATTTCAAAATAAGAAGTGTACGTCAAGAGTACCGAATGCTTACACCATTTGCATTTCTCAGGTTAGAACTTAGACCTGGAGATGCAAGAAAATAAAAACATATGGTCAACAGCGACATAGCAAAAGAAGACTTTAGTTTCACAAATGTAGTTATAAGAATGCAGGAGACCCGCTTTGGCGATATCAAACAGGTGAGCCACACCCACAGTGATCTTAATACTCAGTCTGCTTGCGATTTCCAAAACTTTCTCTTGAGCAGCAATTGCATTTGCTTCAGAAAAAACATTTAAACAAGCAGACAAATGGTATAGGTTAAACTTATGAAGATCAAGAAAACAACATGCCGCAGCACTTTCCGGATTGTTCACTTCCAGGGGTAAATCAAACTCCACCCCCACCAACATGCCGCAGCACTTTCTGTTTATACGGTAGTCAGAGCAAGTATAGCTATATGAACTCACATGAAAACTATATTAATGAAAAATTATACTTTTCTCACCTATAACAGATGCATAAGGAGCAAACTTCACATGAAAAATTGGCCTGCCGCATTCCAGATGTGCATAGTAATCAACCTAGAATGAAACCTTTTATGATCAAGACACGGATGTTCTAGCTTGTAACATAAAGGATAACCCCACACAAAGTTTTAGAAAGAAATATGATGCAAACGGTAGTGATTACGTACTTTATCAAATACTTCAATAGGTTCACTACGTTCAACCATGTCTTCACTAGTAACAACACAGCCATACACTTGGAAAGCTCGTCTGGATGCCTGTCCAGATTGAGAAAGATGGCCAGCCTATGCAACATGAGTATATACATACACAAAAAGTCAAATATGATGCAATTACCTTCCAATACCAGTCTGCATTTTTAAATTATGTAACAGGCAATGCTGCAAAGGATTGTAAAACTTGGCCACAGTAGGTTGTGTTTTTAAATTACACACACCAAACTCAGATAATTTCACGACTACTTGTATATAGATAGTATTCAAGTTATTTCACGACCGCTTCTATAAAACGGAAGACTCAAACAAAATCACGAATCTAAAGTACTAGTTAGCAGCTTAAGGCAACACATGAACTAGTTCATAACTACAGAATACGCATAATGCACAAACAAAATATTACTAAAAAATACACACAACTAAGTCAGGCATTTCGTCAAACACTTGATCTGCACATCCAATCAACAATACTTTTAGCAAAAAAAAAACACACACACAACTAAGTCAGGCATTTCGTCGAACAGTTATTCAGCACAAACAAAAAATTACTAAAATCCTAAATAACATAATGAGATCCGAACCGTAAAACCGATCCGTAACACAAATGCCTGAATCAGATGAACAACGGATATAATGGCTGATTTCACAGATGATTTTAGAAAACGAGAGCGATGAATTTACATGGTGAATTATAGTGATGATGATGATGAATAACGGATAATGAATAGTGTTTATTTTGAGATCTTATATATAGTGTTATTCCAAACGAGATCGGGTCGGATCCAAAACATACGTATAATTTATTTTGACCAAGTAGAATTGTTTTCTTATACTAGCATTATTAATTATATGAGTTATTTTTTTGTAAGTTATTTTTTATATAACCAAACGACCTCTAAATTTTAGGGTATAAAATATAGAGGTCAATGTTTATTTGACCACCATTTATTGTCTCAATATTTTATAAATCAGTGACCACCAACCTTGGTCTCTAATTTGAAAACCTAGTTACCACTAATATTTGGTCTTTAAAATTTAAGGGTTAGGGTTTTAGTTTAGGGGTTAGGGTTTATGTGATCACTGTTTTTGTCTTAATATTTTGTAAATCAGTGACCACCAACCTTGGTCTCTAATTTGAAAAACTAGTGACCACTAATATTTGGTCTTTAAACTTAGTATACTTTCTTTTGGCAGTGATCACCACTTTTAGCCTCTAGCTCAGAAACTCAATGACTACTGCTTATGTGGTCAGTGGAATATTTTCCTACAGATTCGGGATTTAATGATTACGTGACCACTATTTGTTGTCTCAATATTTTATAAACAAGTGACCACCCACATTGGTCTCTAATTTAGAAACCCAGTGACGACTACTTTTTGTCTTTAGACTTAAGTTACCTTTTTTTGGACAGTGACCACCACTTTTTGCCTCTAGTCTAACTCGGCAACTTAATATTTCACTAAAAATATTATATTTACGGTTTAGGGACTATGTGACCATTATTTGTCGTCACTAATACTTGTCATTTGTGAGAACTTAGTGACCACATTTTGTAACGGTCATTAATTCTGTGGCAATGACAAAAATGCAGAGACGACAAAAATATTGGTGACTAAACTATGTTAATAGAGACCAAAGCATGAGTGGTCACAAAATAATTGATCACTAAAGGCACTTTTTCTAGTAGTGAATCAACATTTAAATTATTAATAATTTTGCTAATTGTAACCAAAACTTAAGTATGATTTCATTAGGATTTACATCATATATATATATATATATATATATATATATATATATATATATATATATATATATATATATAATATATATATATATATATATATATATATATATATATATATATATGGGTCCTTTTCTTGTAAAAGCCACCTTATCTGCGAGAACTGCGAGAACCACTTATGTACTCCTAATAATGCATAGTGTGCAACATATCAATGCAAAATGGCATTTTTTAAATATTAAATTTTTTTATAATAGTAAAAGACCATTTTTTTTTAACAAATCCGTTTTTTTTTTTTTTTGATAGTATTTTCTAGATTTAGTGCATATATGTTTTTAAGCTATCATGTTTAGTGCATATATGTTTTTTTAAGATAACATATTTCTAGATTTAGTGCTACAATATATGTTTCAAGAAATAGTTAGGTGCATATAGGTTTTTTAATATAATGAAATTAATAACACGATATCGATTGAAATACAATTAAAATACAAATTTCTAAAAGCATAAATACATGAATCTAATCGATCTATACACGTGAGCACTAATAATATTCAACACAAATCGACATATGTGTGAAAAACTAGAAGGGGGGGGGGGTTGAATAGTTTTACCGGTTTTTAATTTATTTCAAAACTTTACTTTTGAAAAACCTTGATTCGAATATTTTGTGTAATCAATCAACACCAATATGAACACTACACTATACTATCTAATATAAACGATGAATGTAAAGAAAAGAGATGGAAAGATCAAACCGGGACAAAGAGATTTATAGTGGTTCGGTCACGAAGCTCTTCTTCGCCCTACTCCACTCCCCGAGTACCACACTCGAGAGTTTCAAGCACTATGTCAACAAAGCTCCCTTCAGGCGGAGAAAACCGTACAACGTCGATTATCCTAATTTTCAACACTAAGCTAGATGTCGAGTACTAATCTTAGCTAGTACCAATCTACCACGATCCACACGATCCTTTCTACTTCACACTATCAACTCACTTGACTCGATCTACCCTTGATCCACTTGATCAACACACAAGCCTACAAGCTACAAGAGATCTCCTAGATCTCAACAAGATCACAATGATCAACTCTCACTTGACTCTATCTACCAACTCTACCTTTGATCAACTTGATCAACTCACAAGCTCACAAGCTACAAGAGATATTCAATATCTCTACAAGATAACAATGATCTACTCTCACAAACTCTCAAAAGAAAAATGAACTTGATGTATGCTAGAATACAACAAGTGTGTAACAAATGTTACAAGTGCACTAACTACAACTACAACACTTTGTATCTTCTTTGATACCTTGTGTTCTTCTCTTGCACTAGTAGAGGAATGAAGGTGATCACTTGGTTAGATGATTGGATCACTCTTTAAACAAAAGAAAACTAAACTAAATGATCAAGAAGAAAAGATGTGGTGAGAGTTCTGAACTCAGAAAGATATGTGTGAAAAAGGATGCCCAAAAACTGTGAAGAGGGGTGGTATTTATAGGCAGAAGAAATCTGGACGTTATGAGGACACGGTACCACTAAATGACACACAGTACAACTAAATTTAGTGGTACCGTGCCAGACAAAAATGCTCCTTTTTTTGTCTTTAGTGATGAAAGTTTATTTGGGAAAGTTTGGAGCTGATTTTGGGGGGGAAAATAGCTGTTATGATATTTAAACTTATTTTTCCAATAAAACATTTCTTAATAATTCAAAAATAACTTGTAAAGTGTATTTTTGAAAAAATGCTTTGTCACATTAAAAATGTGAAGTTTTAAACACTAATTCACTTCTTTGATTATTTGTCAAGTTGTAAATTTGTTTGTTCATACCTAGATTGATTTGCGTAGAAATGGGATCTTTCGACTAAAAACTTGTTTACGTTAATTTTAACGTAAAGTGTTTTCACATTTTGTCATCCTCAAAACGCGAAGTTATCGAAAGATATAAATAACGTTTTTAGAACATTATTTGCATCAACAATCTCCCCCTTTTTGATGATGACAAAACATAAACTCATTTTAAGTTAAAGATTAATTTTAACAAGTTTTTAATGAGTTTACATCCCATTTCTCCCCCTTTTTGTCGTAGCATAAAAGGTTTCTAAAGCTCCCCCTTGATGTATATTCCCCCTCGTTTGGAGGACACCAAGAAATCGCGCAATGGTTCTTGCTACAAAAGAAAGTTAGATGACAAATATACAATATCTAACATGTAGCAATCAGGACAAATATCCAACAACAAATAAAAAATTTGCTAAGTAGCCAAACATAAAAAAAAAAAAAAAAAAAAAAAAAAAAAAAAAAAAAAAAAAAAAAAAAAAACCACATAACATGTCCGTCCATTCATTAAAGGAAATATCATACATAAGTATGACTACAACATAAAAAGAAAAACAATCTACAAGAAGCACATAGAGATCTTAAGTGATATGAGGCCCTAAGATTTGCTTCAATGACAAAAGGGATCATAAGTTTTTATTTTGGAAACTAAACATGAAAATGTTTAGTTGTTTGGGCTATTGGTTGGTGGAGGGGGTGGTATGATGGGTCTTTGTGGTGGTGTGAGGAGGTGTTCAAGGTAGGAGAACATAAAGTTCAACTCATCCCTAAGGTTGAAGATGAGGTTTCGGTTGTGATAACAACATGCACAACTTAGGCTATGTGGCTCCAAAGGATAAAAAATGGGATGACCCTTTAGTGGTTGTGGTGATGGAGAGGTGGAAGATGATGACGTGTTGGACCCAAGCTCAAAAGGAGTTGTTGGTGATAGGGTGAATGTGAGAGCCAATGGTTGAGGAGGACTAGGTGGAGGTAAGGGTGTGGTAGTCCTAGTGGTGGAAGAGGATGATGAGGTTAGCCTTGTTGAAGTGGCTTTTGATGGTGCCAAAGGTGTAGAAATTGATGCGGTTGAATTGGTTGAGGGTAGTGGTGTGTGAATATCTTCATCATCAATCAATGTAAGATCAATGAGAAGTATCTCATTAGGTGGTTTAATGTTTAGCCTAGGTTTCTTTGCTTTGTGAGAGGTGCTAGCCATGGTAGAAGACATGGTGAGTTTATGATGAATGTGGAATGGTGAGGAAGATCAATGCATGATAAGGGCTTAAATAGCCAAATCAAAGCATGCAAGGATACGTAAGATGGTGAGTTTAGGGAACTAGGAATGTTGGAATCAGCATAAGTTTGCAGATTCTAAGGAAAAGAAAGTCAAAAAGTGGAAGCAAACAGTTAAAAACGTCTACCCAGGGGACGGTACCACTAAATCACCCATGGTACCACTAAATTTAGTGGTGTCGTGCCCTATTTAGTGGAGCCGTGGCCTGCAGTTGACATTTTTACCAGTTCTGCAAGATTTAGGCTGCCTAAATGGGTAATCCTAGGGGTACTATTTGCAGCAAATCCTATTGCCTCAATTCACTAAAGAATAATCACATAATTTTCCTAACACTATCCACAGCTAGCAACAAACAAGAACATGTGATCACCTAGAATTAGGCTACTATTAAGCATGCAACATATCAAGTAATTTGATCATCTAGTGCATGCAAGAGAAATGTAGAATAAAAGATATGAACTAGATAAAGCTCATAAATATAATCAAGCATTAAGCTTCATTAATTAACCAAAGTAACCCATGCCAATTTAGAAATACTAAGTTAATTCAAACTTGTTAATGTTAGATGGTCGTAGCCAAGACCCCATTAGTAATAGTTTAATACTACTTGAGTTAGTAATACTAATTAGGTTAGTATTGTCTAATCTATTGACTTCCCCAACTTCTTAATCTTGTTCCCGATCCCCTTGAGTGCTTTTCTAATAGACTTGAACCCCCCGATGGTTTGCTCATGCATGGACACTTGTCGGTTGTACATTGTCGTTTGCCTTCTCATCACCGCACTTAGGTTGGTGTTGTTATAAGGAAGGTCGGTGGTTGGTGTGAAAGATGACGTGTCAAAGTTACGAAAGAAATTGTCGGGAGAAGGAGTACGAGCACGAGAAGTTCCTTCTTCATTCACGTCATCATCATCCTCATCCATAGGTTGAGATGACGATCCGTGACGGAAGGAGGAAGAAGAGAAAGTGGCATCGGAGGTGGATTTACGACCACGTTTGGACCATTTGTCACTACGTTGCTTTGTGCGACGTTGTGGTCCACCACGAGGTTTCATAATGGGATCAACAAGAAAGTAGTCGCCATTATTACGATGTGGGTAATTTGCCATAACCCAACGGAAGAGACGTGTAAGCAACATACCGTATGGCATGAGCTTATCGGTCCGACTGTGAATGTTCGACATTCTTTTTGCCATGTAGTACGCGAGGTTGTATGGCTCCTCGTTACTAAGGCAATAGAGCGTATGGGCAAGACTTGCCGGAACATGATCCCAGTTGCCCGCAAGACACAAAACGTTTTCACGCAGAAGGAGTTCCCAACTTTTGAGATCGGGAAGGAGTTCTTTGAGATAGATGCGATTGGGGTCGAGATGAACTATCGAACCATCACGTTTTTTGTGCGTGTTGGCGACTCGATGGACTTGGACGTGTTGCTTTATGCTTTGAAGGTCGGGGATTTCGGTAAGATAAGGACCGTCACTTTCAAGGTGATAGTGAAGTGACTCTAAGGAATGGTCTTCTGTGTAGGCACATTGACCATGGGAAGGAACACCTAGAATGTCCCCGAGTTCGGTGATGGATAAAATGATATGTTCATTTTGAATCCAAAAATCAAGAAAGACATTACCTTCAAGATCATTGAAGGTACGAACACGACTGTAGAATTCGAGGATGAAAAGAGGACAAATTTGATCATTTATTTTATATAAACAATCAAATTGGATCGTAGGAAAGCATGCTTGGATGCCATTCAAAGGAACAAAATAAGCATCGACTACACGACCTTCGTGTATATATCGATGTTGGACTCTAAGGAGATAAGCTTTTTGCTCATCGGAAATGTTTGGGTCATCGATGAGAGAAGGAATGTAAGATTTTGTATCTTGATAATCGGTACGAGACATTGTTACCTACAAAAATATAAGTATGTATATGTTAATTTGTTGCATTTTGATGATCACATTTCTAGTGTGTGTGTGTGTGTGCCTAAATGCAAACAATGTGGAGGTGCGGTAATCTCGACTCTAAAACAAAAATAATGAGATTACCCAAACGCTCCTAACTTCACTTTTGCTCAATCAAATTTTTCGAAGAATACACATTAGTTATGTAATTCGATCAACATTTGTGAGATCATGTATGCATGCAAAAACGTTTTTAGTTTGCATCAACAATGCACGAAAAATGTTTCATGATCCTAGATGTGAGAAATTTTTCGAAAATCAATGGAATTGGGGTGTTTGGCAAAGGCGACAATTCAGCGCCAAAATTCTTAAAGTTGAAAAGCTTGAATGTTGATGTCTCCTAATCTAATTTCAATTGTCCTAGACATGATTCCACTAAAAATATTTAATCTTAATCCGATATAAATAGTAAAATTCAGACTAATATATATAATATAAGTGGGTTTATGCAAATCCTATGATTAGGGAATCATGTAAGTTATACATTGTCTAATTCTAGTCCTAATTGCATAAAAATTCAATCAAAACTGAAATACCCCAATTCAATTTTATGCATAAGAACAAACCCTAGACTCAAATAAGAAAGAAATTAAGGTTAATTAACTTACAATTGATGTTGTAGTGATTGATATCTATTAAGTGCAATGTCTCGATCTTGATTCACAGGAGTGTAGTAGATTTGGGTGTAGTGTTCGGTTTTGACAGCAAAAGAGAAGTGGGTATTTTGTTTTGAATGAATGTGCAGAGGGAAAGAGGGAAGAAAACGGGTTTATCAGACACATGGTACCACTAATGTTTAGTGGTGTCGTGCCACTTTAGTGGAGCCGTGCATGTCTGAGACCCATTTTTGTTCCATTTTGAATTTTGACGAATTAATCATACTTAATTAGTAAGACCTTTTTTGGCGCGAGGGAAGAGTTTATACCTAATAAACTCTTTTAATGGAAATGATTATGCGAGATGACAAGAAATGACCTTAGTATTTCTGAGGAAATGCATAAGTAACCATTGGAGGAATACGAGAGATGACTTTAATATTTCCAGTGAAATATTTAGAAGGTCAAGAGACGAGACAGAAAAGATGACTTCAATATTTCTAGTGAAATATTCAAGTAATCATACGAGGAACGTAAAGAATGACTTAATATTTCCAGTGAAATATTTGAAAGTCATGAGACGAGACGTAAGGGATGACTTAATATTTCCAGTGAAATATCTAATAGTCATAAGACGAGACGTGAAGGATGACTTCAATATTTCCAATGAAATATTTAAATAGTCATGAGAGGAATGAAAAGGATGACTCGAAAAGTCATGAGGCTAGACGTAAGAAATGACTTCAATATTTCCAGTGAAATATTTGAGTAGTCATAAGAAGGATGTGAGGGATGACTTAATATTTCCAGTGAAATATTTAGCAAGTCATGAGATGAGACGTAAAGGACGACTTTAATATTTCCAGTGAAATATTTAAGTAGTCATAAGGAGGATGTGAGGAATGACTTAAAAAGTCATGAGGCGAGACGTAAGAAATGACTTCAATATTTCTAGTGAAATATTTAGAAAGTCATGAGACGAGATATGAGAGATGACTTCAATATTTCCAGTGAAATATTCAAATAGTCATAAGAGGGATGTGAAGGACGTATTTAAATACATGGGAATTGTGAAATTCACGAAATGTGTTCCATCATTCCTAAATCTAGACGAAGATAGTTAGAGGTTTCTCGTTTGAGAGGTTTGGTTGGAATATCGGCGATGTTGTCCTTTGAGGGAAACTTTTCTAAGAAAATAATTCCTCTTTTGACATTATCGCGACGGAGGAGATGACGTACTTCGATGTGCTTCGTACATGAGCAATCCATGAGGTTTTTGGTCAAGTAAATTTGCACCTCGGTTGTCCCACTTCATAGGAGTGTCGTTGAGATGGATGTCGCAGTCGATTAGAGCTTGTTTCATCCATAGTGCTTGTTGTCATACCTTTCCGGTGCTTACGTATTCGGCTTCGGTCGTGGAGATAGCAAGAGTTGTTTGTTTCATGGAGAACCAAGAAGTTAGACAACAACCCATGAAGGTACAAACATCACTCTTACTTTTTTAATCCACATTATCTCCCGCATTATCAGAGTTGGTATAGACAACAGTTTCTACACCAATCCCTTTGAGATATTACAATCCCAAGTGTATAGTGCCTTTAATGCATCGGAAGATACACTTAACCGCTTTAAGGTAAGAGGTTTTCGGATCCTTCATACAAGCGAGCACAAGGGCAGACACTAGACATGATATCGGGCCTACTTGCCGTTAGGTAAAATAGATTACCTATCATGCCCCTAACCTAGTACTATCGGCGCACTCACCTTCGTCGTCACTTGTGAGATTCGTCTCCGCGGACATGGGCGTTTATATCGATTAAGATTGTTCTAAGCTATATAATATATATATATATATATATATATATATATATATATATATATATATATATATATATATATATATATATATATATATTTTAGTATACTTAGATTTAAGAAGATACTCTCTTCAAGTAATATAATATGAGGGCTAGGACAGAAACTTAATCCACTCATCATGCTCATCTTCAAACTTGTCACGCATGATCTTTGAGCGATCATTGTACATTTTTGGACAAGTTGAGTTTGATATAATTATCTTCGACAAATATTTGAGTCATGATGGGATGTGAATTTCGTTTCTTTGTGAAAAGCATGTTGCCAATCATTTTCATGGTATATTCATGTTCATGTAAAAGAGCCTTTAATATGTCTTACCAAGCTTAAGAGGCTTGTTTAAGAACATACAATGCTTTCTTGAGTTTATAAACATGATATGGTTTTTATGGATCAACATATCCTGGAGGTTGTACTACATATACCTCTTTGTTGACAAAACCATTTGGGGGTGCACTTTTCATGTCCATTATGTTAGTTCTTACTAAGTTAGATTCTAAGAACACTACATGCTAGACATGTCTACTAGAAAGGGGGTTTTAAGAAAGTGTACCTTAGCCTGAGGTGTTGCCCTTAAACTAGAAGACTAGACTACCTTTGTTGAAAGCTAAGCAAGATGAGACAGGACTTGACTTTGCGTCACAAGATTAGTGCAATCACTAATCATACTCCATTCGTCGGACTTCAAGTTGATTCACATCCATATCTATCTAGCAAGACAGAAGCTCAAACATTTGGTCATCAATATCTCATGGGTCCAAAGTTGTTGGTGTTAAACATCCTATGCATTCGTTGCATTTGGTTGGGATTTAGAAATGGAGGACACATTTCCCATGGTAAGTAACTTCGTGGTTGACGGTTATTCCAAGTTACGGGAAAGTTACTTGGATAACTTTGTCTACTAAAGTTACCTCTCGGTAGAGGAGTTCTTGACCTAGGTTTAGGAATATTTGTTCTTCTAGGTGAGGGAGTCTTTGATCTAATATATATCAGGTTTTACAAAACCAAGTCCGGGGGTTGACAAGGGTTTGTAAAAACTTTTGACTTCCTTTTTACTATTAATAGGTACTTCTAAGTTATTAATAACTATGTGTCTCGGTTTAGGACTCGAGTTATTTTTTAGAATTGACCTAGATCTGACTTTAGCACCAGACGGTACCACGGTACCACTAATTTTAGTGGTGTCGTCTGTACCTTTAGTGGTGCCGTCGTCTGATATTTCAGATTTTCCAGGCTTTACAAATTTTACTTGTTTAGTATCACTTGAAGAAGCTTGGTTTGGGTCAAATCCTAAGCCTGCACCGGCATGTTCGCTAAACCTAATATTTTCAAGCATATCATTAAGTTCCTTTGTTCCTTCTTCAAACTTAATGATCCTTAATGCATTTTCTTTGAGTTTTTCATTTTCTACTCGAAGACATATGCATGACCTACATTCTACATCTATTTCTTTATTTTTCTCAAGTCTTTTAACTTGACCCTTTAGTTCTAAAACTTGCACTACGAGTTCATGCAATGTTGCTTTTAGTGTTTTGTTCCTAGTTATGATTTTAGAACTTACTTCACATAGTTTATTATATTCGTCATATAATCTATTGTCGTCTATTGACGAATTATCATCACTATAACAAGAAGAGTCGGAATGTACCTCGCTTGAAGCCTGAGCCATTAGACATGTTTCATCATTGGCCTTCTTTTCTTCTTCTTCACCGCTATCACTCCAAGATCCTCCAACGAAAGCTCTTTGGTTGTTGGTTTTCGGTGGTTTAGGACATTCTCCTATGAGGTGATTAGAATCTCCGCATCTAAAACCTCTCTTATCACTTTTTCCTTTCTTCTCATCTCGGTTCTTTTGTGACGGCTTCTTATCATCACGAGGTTATCTAACTAACCTACCTCTTCTCCTAAAGAACTTTTTAAAGGCTCTCACGGCTAACGCATACTCTTCATCTTCACTGTCGGAATCCGAACATTCCTCATCACTAGACTCCTTTTTGGCTTTCAATGCTAGAGTTCTAACTCTCTCGCTTTTGCCTGTGACTATATCGGAGTCTTTCTTGATTATCATTTCATAAACCTTCAAGTTTCCTACAAGTTCATCAAGTGATAATGTCGCCAAGTCCATTGACTCTTCAATGGCGGTGACCTTTGCTCTCCATTTGGGATGTAGAGCCCTAAGAAACTTCCTAACATAGTTCTTGCTAGAATAACCTTCATCAAGAGCTTTAAGACTAGTAATAATAGTATTAAATCTAGCAAAAGCATTATCAATAGATTCATCTTCCAGAATGGAAAATTGATCATATTGTCGCACAAGAAGATCAATCTTGTTCTCTTTGACTTGATTATTACCTTGGTGAGTGACTAACAAAGTTTTCCTAATATCTTTTGCGGTATTACATATGAAAATTCTTTCAAATTCCTATTTCGGCAAAGCATTATAAATCATCATTTTAGCCTCATCATTTTTGGCTAGTTTTCTTTAAAGTTCATCACTTTGTTTATTATAAGGAACTATTTCATCCCTTTTAATATCCGGATTCTTTTGAATCGGTAGAAAGTCACCCTCGGTAATAATATGCCAAAGATCAATGTCTTTTGATTTCACATACGTTTCGAATCTTGTTTTTCAATATATAAAACAATCGGTTTCAAAAAGTGGTGGTCTTTGCATAGATTGCCCTTCTTGATATTTGTCGGAATCCAATGATCGATTCAAGTTTTAAACTACAATTTTCACTAAAATCTTGACTGATGTGGCTCTGGTACCAATTGTGGAAAACTAGAAGGGGGGGGGGGTTGAATAGTTTTACCGGTTTTTAATTTGTTTCAAAACTTTATTTTTGAAAAACCTTGATTCGAATCTTTTGTGTAATCAATCAACACCAATATGAACACTACACTATACTATCTAATATAAACGATGAATGTAAAGAAAAGAGATGGAAAGATCAAACCGGGACAAAGAGATTTATAGTGGTTCGGTCACGAAGCTCTTCTTCGCCCTACTCCACTCCCCGAGTACCACACTCGAGAGTTTCAAGCACTATGTCAACAAAGCTCCCTTCAGGCGGAGAAAACCGTACAACATCGCTTATCCTAATTTCTGACACTAAGCTAGATGTCGAGTACTAATCTTAGCTAGTACCAATCTACCATAATCCACACGATCCTTTCTACTTCACACTATCAACTCACTTGACTCAATCTACCCTTGATCCACTTGCTCAACACACAAGCCCACAAGCTATAAGAGATCTCCTAGATCTCAACAAGATCACAATGATCAACTCTCAGTTGACTCTATCTACACACTCTACCTTTGATCAACTTGATCAACTCACAAGTTCACAAGCTACAAGAGATATTCAATATCTCTACAAGATCACAATGATCTACTCTAACAAACCCTCAAAACAAAAATGAACTTGATGTATGCTAGAATACAACAAGTGTGTAACAAATGTTACAAGTGCACTAACTACAACTACAACACTTTGTATCTTCTTTGATACCTTGTGTTCTTCTCTTGCACTAGTAGAGGAATGAAGGTGATCACTTGGTTGGTTGATTGGATCACTCTTTAAACAAAAGAAAACTAAACTAAATGATCAAGAAGAAAAGAAGTGGTGAGAGTTTTGAACTCAGAAAGATATGTGTGAAAAAGGATGCCCAAAAACTGTGAAGAGGGGTGGTATTTATAGGCAGAAGAAATCTGGCCGTTATGAGGACACGGTACCACTAAATGTCACACGGTACCGTGACAGACAAAAATGCTCCTCTTTTTGTCTTTAGCGGTGAAAGTTTATTTGAGAAAGTTTGGAGCTGATTTTGGGGGGAAATAGCTGTTATGATATTTAAACTTATTTTTCCAATAAAACATTTCTTAATAATTCAAAAATAACTTGTAAAGTGTATTTTTGAAAAAAAAAAGTTTTGTCACATTAAAAATGTGAAGTTTTAAACACAAATTCACTTCTTTGATCATTTGTCAAGTTGTAAATTTGTTTGTTCATACCTAGAGTGATTTGCGTAGAAATGGGATCTTTCGACTAAAAACTTGTTTGCGTTAATTTTAACGTAAAGTGTTTTCACATTTTGTCATCCTCAAAACGTGAAGTTATCGAAAGATATAAATAATATTTTTAGAACATTATTTGCATCAACAATATGCCCACGAGTAGCCGTCAACATTTTTTCTAAACTCGGACATACATGCACACTTGTAGCTGTGAACATTCTTGTAATTACATCTAACACAAAGAAAAGTACAAAAATTAGCAACAATAATATTATTAAAAATTATACATGTTCATGAGTACATGTATGTTTTAGGAAACATACTTGTTTGGCAAACACAAAGTCTTTGAAAAAAATAATAATTACAATTACTAAAATAAAATTAAAAAAAAAAAAAAATACTTGTTTTAAGCATTCCGTTTATAAGCAATCATTTTTTAAAAGATGCATGTTTTGAACATGTATGCATTCATTTTTGAATGCATCCATTTATTTTGAACATATATGTGCACACTCATTGTTATCATCAATAAAACATAAATGTTTTGAACATGTATGCATCCATTTATTGGCTATTGCTACTTATTATTTAAATTATCAGATCACTAAGGGCATGTTTGGTACAGGGAATTGGGCCCAAAGAAATGGAAATGGGCTCATTTCCCATGTTTGGTTTGACAAAGAAATGGAAAGGGAAATGGGCTTAATTCTCGAGAATCTGTTTGGTATGTCAGAGAAATAAAAAGATGGAGAATTGTGGGGAATTGGTGGAGAATTGGTAGTGCAATTTTTTGAGTTTCATTTCCACTACTTTTAGTGAGGAAATGGGAGAAATGAGGGGAACTTTGTAAGGTTTTTTTTTTTTTTTTTTTTTTTTTTTTTTTTTTTTTTTTTTTTAGTTGCAAACCGATTTACGTAAATGTGTTTTTTATAAAAAAAAATTAATAATTTTTTAAAAATATATTTTTTATAAAATAAGTTTAAAAAATAAATAAATAAATAAATTTTTTATAAAAAATAATTTAAAAAAATATATTTTTTTTAAAATATATTTTTTATAGAATTGTTATTTATAAAAAATAATTTTTTTAAATAATTTTTTTAATTAATTTTATAAAAAATAAATTTTAAAATAAATTAAAAAAAATAATTTTTTTTAAAATAAGTTTTTTTAAAAAATAAAAAAATAAATAAAAAAATATATTTAAAAAAAATATTTTTTTTTTAAATATATATTTTTTAAAATAAGTTTTTTTTAAAAACAAACAAAAGTTCTATTTCTTTCAATAAAAAGTTTTTTTTTTTTTTTTTTTTTTTTTTTTTTTTTTTTTTTTTTTTTTTTTTGCCAATTCTCGAGTTTATTTCTCATGTTACCAAACACTAGAATTGACTTTAAATTTCTCTACCCATTTCTATTCTCTGAATTCTATTCTCTACTTCATTTCTATTCTCTGAAATTCTCTGTACCAAACGTGCCCTAAGGGGGCGTTTAGTTTCTTTAAGAGAATCACTGTAGGAATTTGTATGGGAATAGGTTTGAAACCCACTACTCTTGGTGGGTATTGATAATACCTAGTTTGGAGGGTTTAATTCCCATTTTTGAATACTAAACCCATAAACCAAACAACTATAATACAGTAGTAATCAATGAGTGTAAGCGAAGTTGTAAGGTTTTCTACGCATCAAGGGAGCTTGTTGACTTAGTGAAGTAACTCTCGAGTTGGGTACTCGGAGAGTGTAGCAGGGTGGAGAGGAGCTCCATGACCGAACCATTATAAAACATCGTGTCCGGTTTGCACCTTCTTTTACTTATTGTTTTACTTTTATACTTACATTATATTATTGCTTGTGTTATTTCTTTGCATATATCTTTGTGGCTTATGTTTATATTGTGATGATATGTTCTTTTGTGTGAAATACACTATTGGTCTAGTGTAGTATTTATATTGTCAATTTTATAACACCCCCAAAAATCATGTTTTACAGCGGAAGACTTGTTTTACAGCGGAAGACTTAATTGGGTGTTATTTGTGGATCGAAGTTGAAATCATAGAAAACATCAAAATAATTTAAAGATGTTTTTAAACAAAATTCTCATTTGATAAAATCGGAGTTTAACGAATTTAGGTCCCAAAAGTTTTAAACAGGACAAGAGTCCAAAAGGTTCATAATTTAGACACAATATAAGTTTTTGAGTTCCATCGAATGTGAAATAACACGTGTCCATCCATCCATGTCCTTGCACGCCCATCCAAGCATTTAACACTTTGTGAACCTGAGATAAGCATGCTAAAAAGTCAACACAAAGGTTGAGTGAATCCATAGAGTTTAATAAATAATAAGTTGAATACAAGTATTTTTCATCGGGTGACAAGTAACAAATACTAGTCGTGTAATATGATTATAGTTTGAGCTCATGGCACCGAACCTTAACTGTGATAAGTAATGTACCCCAAGTGGTAAGTTTGCAATTTTTACCAAGATCTTCTAAATATTATGCTACCCGTTAGACCAATGAGCGCTACTCATCCGGACAGGCTTGTCAGGCCCAATATGCATATTCATAATACTAGCGTTCCCAATGGAATTAACGGTTCATGAAATGTGGGGCTTTAAGTAGCAAAAGTTTACTCAATAACTATAATCATGTAATCGGGTCCAGCATACCAAAAACTACTTGTATTCAGTTTGTAAAACTAGCATGTATCTCCCCCAATGGGTTTATAAACAGTTTAAGAAGTAAAGTGGGGCTATGAACTCACCGAGAATAAAGGAAGTAGTGTACAACAAACAAGTGGAGAAATGTAGTCACGCAAGCTCTACGATGAACCTAAAATAGATATACGCTTGTCTTAGGTTTTTAAAATAAACATTGATGCAATTTAGTTATATAAGTTATGATCTTAATTATGCTTGGTACATAGTTCCTAGATATTACAAGTTTTAGTTTAGCATTTAAAAGTTATCAAAGTTCAAGTAAATATTCTATACTTGTCCCTAAGTCCAATCATGTATTATAAAAGTCCAAGATTAGCCTAAGGTTCAATTTTTAGCCCATGGGTCAAGTTTTAGCCGAAAAGTTCACATTAAACCTGAGGGTTCAAAAATATATTAGGTGGTCCAAAAATGTATCAAAGGTCCAATTTTTATAAAGCTTAAAACATGTTTATACATTTTTATACCAAAGCTGATGGAAATTTAAGTAACTTGTTTACTTACCAAAATCCGTTACTTGCAAACCGTAAGTCAAAAAATTAAGTTCTTTATATCCCCGGAAAGGTATTCATCTGTACTAACAAGTTTTGTGGGTCCCACTTGGTCAAAAATTACATAGCAGCAGCTAAATTATTAATTTCTCCATTCTATTCAGTCCAGCAGTTTTCATAATTACAACAGTCCCGCGAAAAGTGCGATATCTAGAGTTCTACAAGTCCAATTAACCTCATTCTTGCGGTCACGTTTAAGTTAAGATGTTATCTAAAACTTTTATTCTTTGAGTAACAGTGGGTTATTCAGAAAAAAAAAATGACTTTTATACGTTTCAAATCTGTTACTCAGGATGTAACATGTTTCACCAAAATATTTCTAGTTTAATCATCGTAATGAGTTATTCAATGAAATACCCGTCAAAACGACCGAAAGACATAGATCTACAACCCCATATTTTTAGTTTATGTCTAAACTTCACTGATAAAATCAGTTAATTACGTCTTTACCCCTGATCAGAAACAACTGTTGCATGTCTAGTCCTTTAGTGTTTTTATTGTTTTCAAAGCTATGTACCAAGCCTAACCAAGCATTATAATTTGTATAATATTCAAATACATCAAGATATGTAAGATTTACAGAAGTGAAAGTAAAATAAAATAAAGAGTTTGTGAGGAGTTTCTTACAAAAGAGATGAACAACAAAATCTTTCAAGAACAAAGATTAATGATCAACCAAATGACACCACCAAGGATAACTCTTGCAAGCTTGAAGGAGGGACTTTATGGGGTCTTGGATAGCTTCAACCTACAGCCACAAAAACATTTTGTGAGCCATAAAAATTTAGGAGGAAGAATGATTCAAGAGAACCTCCAAAAATATCAATAAAACCTTCAAAAACTTGATTCAAACCACCATCTTTTGTGAGCACCTTCAAGAAGATGTTGTAGAGATGATTGTGTGATAAAAATAAGGATGGGATGAGTGGTTTTGGTGATGGATTTCGGCAGCAAGTGAGGAGAGGAGGAAGGGAAATGGATGGTTTTTGCTAGATTTGCATGTAAGAGAGAGAATTGTGTATTTTACTTTCTTGGAAATTAAAATAAGTGAAGTGTGTGTGTGTGTGACATTATGGCCGGCCTAAGGCCTTAAAAAGAGTGGATAGATTTTATTATTTTACACAAATACATTATATACATGTTTTGTACAAGTATCGTAAGTCACGGAGTGAGTTTGAAGGCTAACGGGGCTAAACCGGTAACGTTTTATGCATAGTTTGTGAGAATAAATGTCATGAAGATAATATTTTCATAAAATGTCATATTTAACTTAAAATGACCCAAATTGATGTTTTATATATTTCCCGAGCCTTTCGGAGTGTTAATATATCTTTAAAGCTTAAACCGCGAGCCGAAAACGCGAATTACGCAGTACCGGGTGACTTGAAAATGTGAATTTTAGAAAAATGTTATAATAAATATTATGAAGTGTTAAAATGACTAATTTTAATATTTCATGGGAGACTTGGGTTTTCCGGAGCGTTTAAACGAAATTAAAAATAAAAAAAAACGCAGACTGAAAATGCAAGTTGATACCAAAATTTGAAGAAAATCGTGAAACGAAACATAAAATGTGAAATATAGAAGTTTTGAATATTAGGAGTATATGATGGAATATTAAATCACTTATGACATGAAAACGAATAAGAATCCTATACACGGCTCGTGAATAGCTAGAAATGCGAAAATCGCTAGATCGGGTGAAAAGTAAAAAATGAAATTTTACTCAAGTGAAAATAGAAATAGAATATGAATTAGATATTGACCTTGAAATTATGAAATGTCACAGTACGTACCCCTTAAAAGAGCGACGTCCCGGCGCTCAATTCGCCTTAATCGCCGTATGGTTTAATGGGTGAAGAGATGACGGTATAGACAAGTCGTCGTCATGGTTTCCAACGAGAGTTAAATGATCAAAAGCCAAAGCATCAAATATGTTCAATGAATAAAAGGGAATGAATTGAAGAATTCTAACAAGTAGTCAATTCTTGGAAGCGGATAATAGCACCTTACTATTAGCTTGTCAAGCTCGCGACGGTCGATACCAAATCGGAAAAATCCACATAACAAATTACGAGTCGAGAGGAGTTCATAGCCCAAAAAAATGATTTGTACGCACGCTATGGTGGATACACATAAGCCCACTCATTTATAATTCGTCACTTACATAAAGAAGCGTCCCAATCCATGTAAGTAAGGAATTATAAAATTATAGTTCGGCGGTTTATAATTTTCTTATTCAAATGAAGAGGCGTCCCAATCCATTTCAATAAGATGATTATAAATCATCCTACTTATGTATTGCCAACACAGCACACAATAAAAACAACAACAAATGTTGTTCTTCAAAATCATAAGAAGTAACGAGAAAAAGAATGAGACGTTAGTCAATCACATTTCAAAGAAAAGCGTCAAGAGACGGTACGATCCGAGGTAACAAATTTAAAGTCATACTCCCATCAACTGGAAGAGTTCAAAACGGTGGATTACAAAGCAATATATATGCTACTTTATTTACTTCTTTTCGATGATATTGAAATTCGGTGTAGCTTGTCAATTTCACTGGTTATCTTATCATTCGAGTCCACTCGGGGATTAAGGTATAATACTTATATGGCTTAAGTCAAAAAGCTGATGGAAAATTTTATAAAATTGCCACACTAATCGGATCGCCATTTCTAAACCGTGAAGGCTATAATTATGAACTTTATATGCTTATAAAGGTATGACTCTGTAGTATATGAAAATCTTGGCCTCACTTAGCTGAGAACCTCAGAACATGAGTGAAATTACAAATTTACCCCTGTGTCTCTATGCAGTTGCTTCCAGCATCCAAATAAGTTTAGCAAAATGAGTGTATCTTTTTATTTACAGGTCCTATGGGCATGAATCCAATTGGAGAAGTTTTTTTTTTTTTTTTTTTTTTTTTTTTTTTTTTTTTTTTTTTTTATGTCTTGGCTAAATTTCATTCAAAAGGACCAGGTAGTGGAAATGCTTAAATCTAGGAGTTTTTGGCCTTAGAAAACTGATAGGCAACTTATGGACAAGTTTTAGTGTGGATTTTCTCCAAAAATCATCGGGATGAATTAGGACATGAGGTTTTTGGAAAAATGACACTGAGATATAGATATACATCCCTATATTTTTATTTTAGATTCAAAACTTACTGAGGTAAAATGGTTGAGTCGTTTTCCAACAGATATTAATTTGGACAGATTCACCTTTCAAAGTCATGTCTTTCCAGTGCTCCTAAGCTAGGTTTTGTAGTTCAAATATAAAAACCAATTATGAAAAACTCTTAAGTGGATCAAATATTAATATGTCCAGGAAACAAAGTGGTTTTCAAAGAAAGTTTGAGGTGATTACAAAAGTAAAGCAAAAATGGAAGCAAGACTAGTAATCGAAATGTTGCTAGCAACTCTTGCATTTCACAACTCAATCAAACCTAATTACCTATCTAACTCTTATTTTCCTTTGAAGACTTAGTCAATTCTTCCAACATAATTCATGCAAGAGTTGTTTAATCTACCCTAGAAATTGCTATAAATAAATCAAAGTATAAAGGGTTTTGATGAAAAGGAAAGGTTATGAAAAATTACTTGTACTCTAGGGCTTCAAATCTTACACCAATGTGACTAGAAAATCAAACTCCAAAAGATGTTGTTTTTATATGAGTGGTGACTTCACGGGGAGTAAGACAACCAGTAGAAATTGATAAGCTGGAACATGTTTTGATGTTTTATGAAATGATATTACATACGGTTATGAAAGAGTTTAGAGACCATTGTAATCACATACAATGTCTGATATATCTTGAAGATGTGTATAAATTTCCGGATGGAAATTTACAATGCTCACGAATAGCATATAATACACCAAGGAAGTTTAGTTCACAAAAGCTTACATACATAAGAAGTGATACTTTCGTGGATTATCGGACCATTTAAGAAATAATTATAGTGCTTCTATAATTATCCTTAGTATAATATAATAAAGATATATACTCAATAGAGTAATAGGAAATTTAGGAAGTAGGCGCGCATGGATATCGGACAAGATGATGGAACTCATGACTTTTGAAAAAAATTTAAAGGTTATAGTCTAGGTTTTTAAAAGAAAAACGACCTAGTTCACTATAACTTATGCTCTGGTACCAATCTATAACACCCCCAAAAATCATGTTTTACAGCGGAAGACTTAATTGGGTGTTATTTGTGGATCGAAGTTGTAATCATAGAAAACATCAAAATAATTTAAAGATGTTTTTAAACAAAGTTCTCATTTGATAAAATCAGAGTTTAACGAATTTAAGTCCCAAAAGTTTTAAATAGGACAAGAGTCCAAAAGGTTCATAATTTAGACACAATATAAGTTTTTGAGTTCCATCGAATGTGAAATAACACGTGTCCATCCATCCATGTCCTTGCACGCCCATCCAAGCATTTAACACTTTGCGAACCTGAGATAAACATGCTAAAAAGTCAACACAAAGGTTGAGTGAATCCATAGAGTTTAATAAATAATAAGTTGAATACAAGTATTTTTCATCGGGTGACAAGTAACAAATACTAGTCGTGTAATATGATTATAGTTTGAGCTCATGGCACCGAACCTTAACTGTGATAAGTAATGTACCCCAAGTGGTAAGTTTGCAATTTTTACCAAGATCTTCTAAATATTATGCTACCCGTTAGACCAATGAGCGCTACTCATCCGGACAGGCTTGTCAGGCCCAATATGCATATTCATAATACTAGCGTTCCCAATGGAATTAACGGTTCATGAAATGTGGGGCTTTAAGTAGCAAAAGTTTACTCAATAACTATAATCATGTAATCGGGTCCAGCATACCAAAAACTACTTGTATTCAGTTTGTAAAACTAGCATGTATCTCCCCCAATGGGTTTATAAACAGTTTAAGAAGTAAAGTGGGGCTATGAACTCACCGAGAATAAAGGAAGTAGTGTACAACAAACAAGTGGAGAAATGTAGTCACGCAAGCTCTACGATGAACCTAAAATAGATATACGCTTGTCTTAGGTTTTTAAAATAAACATTGATGCAATTTAGTTATATAAGTTATGATCTTAATTATGCTTGGTACATAGTTCCTAGATATTACAAGTTTTAGTTTAGCATTTAAAAGTTATCAAAGTTCAAGTAAATATTCTATACTTGTCCCTAAGTCCAATCATGTATTATAAAAGTCCAAGATTAGCCTAAGGTTCAATTTTTAGCCCATGGGTCAAGTTTTAGCCGAAAAGTTCACATTAAACCTGAGGGTTCAAAAATATATTAGGTGGTCCAAAAATGTATCAAAGGTCCAATTTTTATAAAGCTTAAAACATGTTTATACATTTTTATACCAAAGCTGATGGAAATTTAAGTAACTTGTTTACTTACCAAAATCCGTTACTTGCAAACCGTAAGTCGAAAAATTAAGTTCTTTATATCCCCGGAAAGGTATTCATCTGTACTAACAATTTTTGTGGGTCCCACTTGGTCAAAAATTACATAGCAGCAGCTAAATTATTAATTTTTCCATTCTATTCAGTCCAGCAGTTTTCATAATTACAACAGTCCCGCGAAAAGTGCGATATCTAGAGTTCTACAAGTCCAATTAACCTCATTCTTGCGGCCACGTTTAAGTTAAGATGTTATCTAAAACTTTTATTCTTTGAGTAACAGTGGGTTATTCACAAAAAAATGACTTTTATACGTTTCAAATCTGTTACTCAGGATGTAACATGTTTCACCAAAATATTTATAGTTTAATCATCGTAATGAGTTATTCAATGAAATACCCGTCAAAACGACCGAAAGACATAGATCTACAACCCCATATTTTTAGTTTATGTCTAAACTTCACTGATAAAATCAGTTAATTACGTCTTTACCCCTGATCAGAAACAACTGTTGCATGTCTAGTCCTTTAGTGTTTTTATTGTTTTCAAAGCTATGTACCAAGCCTAACCAAGCATAATAATTTATATAATATTCAAATACATCAAGATATGTAAGATTTACAGAAGTGAAAGTAAAATAAAATAAAGAGTTTGTGAGGAGTTTCTTACAAAAGAGATGAACAACAAAATCTTTCAAGAACAAAGATTAATGATCAACCAAATGACACCACCAAGGATAACTCTTGCAAGCTTGAAGGAGGGACTTTATGGGGTCTTGGATAGCTTCAACCTACAGCCACAAAAACATTTTGTGAGCCATAAAAATTTAGGAGGAAGAATGATTCAAGAGAACCTCCAAAAATATCAATAAAACCTTCAAAAACTTGATTCAAACCACCATCTTTTGTGAGCACCTTCAAGAAGATGTTGTAGAGATGATTGTGTGATAAAAATAAGGATGAGATGAGTGGTTTTGGTGATGGATTTCGGCAGCAAGTGAGGAGAGGAGGAAGGGAAATGGATGGTTTTTGCTAGATTTGCATGTAAGAGAGAGAATTGTGTATTTTACTTTCTTGGAAATTAAAATAAGTGAAGTGTGTGTGTGTGTGACATTATGGCCGGCCTAAGGCCTTAAAAAGAGTAGATAGATTTTATTATTTTACACAAATACATTATATACATGTTTTGTACAAGTATCGTAAGTCACGGAGTGAGTTTGAAGGCCAACGGGGCTAAACCGGTAACGTTTTATGCGTAGTTTGTGAGAATAAATGTCATGAAGATAATATTTTCATAAAATGTCATATTTAACTTAAAATGACCCAAATTGATGTTTTATATATTTCCCGAGCCTTTCGGAGTGTTAATATATCTTTAAAGCTTAAACCGCGAGCCGAAAACGCGAATTACGCAGTACCGGGTGACTTGAAAATGTGAATTTTAGAAAAATGTTATAATAAATATTATGAAGTGTTAAAATGACTAATTTTAATATTTCATGGGAGACTTGGGTTTTCCGGAGCGTTTAAACGAAATTAAAAATAAAAAAAACGCAGACTGAAAATGCAAGTTGATACCAAAATTTGAAGAAAATCGTGAAGCGAAACATAAAATGTGAAATATAGAAGTTTTGAATATTAGGAGTATATGATGGAATATTAAATCACTTATGACATGAAAACGAATAAGAATCCTATACACGGCTCGTGAATAGCTAGAAATGCGAAAATCGCTAGATCGGGTGAAAAGTAAAAAATGAAATTTTACTCAAGTGAAAATAGAAATAGAATATGAATTAGATATTGACCTTAAAATTATGAAATGTCACAAATTTTCATATTACTTCAAACATGATCGGCTATTTGATACAATAAATTAAATATTTTAAACGGTAACGTATTCACCCCTCCCCTCCCCTCCCCCACCCCCCCCCCTCTATGTTTTCCACATAAACCACTTGATCGTTGGTAGTCAAATCTCCATCTTTATTATTTCCTCCCATTCGTCAACCCTATTATTGTTGAACGGGGATTGGTTGTACCTGCTGTTGTCAATAGATCCGCCTATGGTTGGACGAATTCTTGAACCTCCATAATTGCCACCCTCGTGGTTGTTACCTCCACCTGCAAACATGAAACATAGTTTTTGATAGGTAGTGGATTTCTAGTCGAGTTTGTATACGATTATTCTAAAATCATAATCCATGTGCTCTTCGGACCATACCCACCAACAATATAGGTTTTTGAATCTTCTACACCATTTACCATCTAGAATACTAACAAGCTCTTGACGTTAGTTGACATGATTACCTTCTACACCACTTACCATCCAGGATACCAACAAGCTCTAAATGCCAACTGACGCAGGATGCGATAACGAATTTTGTAAAACCCTAAATCTAAGAGTAGATAAACGAGACGCACCTTAAAAGAATAAAACCCAAAGAAGTGATAAAACTGTAAAATAAAGTTTATTAACAATCCAAAAAAGATTAAATTTACAAAATCTAAGCCCTATTTTTAAAAAGTTATCTTGGAGAAAAAATAACTAATTACAATAAATAAAAAATAAATAAACTTTCTTAATTAAACAAAATACTAAAAATATAAAACTCCAACCGAACCCTCAAATCTTTGTCCTCGTCACAATTTTAAAGAATCGTGGCAATAAAATTATGTATATGCATAAAATTGAAGAAAAAATTTGAATTGACAACCAATATTATAGGTTAAGTTGGGCCTTGGTCCGAATAACTTATTTTGAAAAACTTCGATTTTATAAATAAAAATACTATAATTACAAATGAACAAATTCAAAGTTCAATAAGCATTTTTACCAAACACTAAGATATGTTTTGCGGAAAAAAAAAAAAAAAAAAAAAAAAAAAAAAAAAAAAAAAAAAAACATTTTAAAGTTTGATGGTTGGCTAAAAGAAATATAGACTATTTCAAATCAATACTGATAATCTAATATTCTAATATACACGAGTATCACGCCATTGTATTTTTTTTTAAATAGTTAATGTATATTCAATCAATATTTTGGTATCTTGTAAGCTCGTGGAGATAGTTTGTCCTTGCCTTTTTGATTTTCATTTATCAACACACTACAGATTTGGTCGCGAAACATTTTTTTTATTACTGGTAATCAGTGATCACCAAATAATGGACCCTTTTATCGAGTTACTACCTACTTCTTTGTCTGAAATCTTATTCATTATTGTCAAGCACAGATCCGCTTATTTGCATATGCAGTATAATCTTTGATCACATATAGAATGTCAATCATGTCGAAGTATCCCTAAAATTATTAAACATGTGAGGTTATGTTTGTTCAGGTTAGCTGAAACGGGCGAGTCTTTGTAACACAGATGTACGCGGTTTCACAGGGTACGCACCTTACCACCCCTAGTGTATTAACTTGGCGAGTTTAATTTGAATCCTTCATCTCTTGTAAGGAAACCAAGTACCTTACCACTAGCCATTTGGTGGTGGTTATATCGAAGTATGCTTAAAACTTAATGATTTGTGGGCATAATAATATAGACGGCCAAGAATATGGAGTATTGCGTTAGAAGTCTAATTACGGATATAAGACTTACGAATGGAATCGGTTTTCTATCATTTGATGAGGTTTTGTTAAATTGAAAATGCAAGTTTATTGACTAAGCAATGCGCTTAGTATAAAACATGTATTTTTGTTGTGAAAATCCAACTTGAATTGGTTTAGTCGTGGTCTTTTAGGCACTCCTCTTCTAATGCTTTCTTTTTTCTTTCTTCCTTTGCCTTTTGCTACGTTTGTACAATCTGAGGAAATTAAGGGGGTGCATGGTGTAGAGTCATATGGCCTAATCAATGGCAAAGGTAATGAATGATGGTGCTTGGTGTAGGATAATGTAATGACCCATTACCCAGTAATGGGTAATATGGCATTACTTATTAAATTGGGGAGTAAGGAAATGCATTGCATTGCATTCCTTTTACATTCCCCACCATTTAAACCAAGCGGGCCTAAAAGAAGATTGTAGTAATAAAACTGGTAATCTTTTGTACCCATTAAATAGCATATTATTGGAAGATATGTGTCATGGAGGGTTCACTTAAAAAATGGTCCACGTTGCTTTGAATGTGTTTGGGGACCAAAATAGAAAGGTAGCTCTTATTGGCGAAACATGAGCAGAATACAAAGAACGTGAAAGTTATGGCATTTAAACTTTATATACAACATCATAAAATAAACTATAACTAATAAACGAAGATTTAGTCATAATTTGTAAATTTTGCATCTCTTTCATTATCCTTTTCGCTTGTTACGTACGGTTGGTGTCTCCGTGTTGGAATATTAATCTCATGACAATCATAATTAAATACAGTAAAAATCAAAGAACACATGCGGAAGCGTAGAAACAATAACACATAATTAATTAACCGAATTTAAACATATGCGTATCTTAATGATTCTAGCAAAACAAGAATCAATCCAAGCAACATTAGTGATGAACCCTAATTAGGGTTTATAAGGATTACACAAATTTCCCCTTACCGATTTTGCAATTCAATCCAAGAATCAAACAATAGTATGTTTGATTCATGTTCTTTTACACACGTCTAATACCAAGTAAATGTTTATGCAAGTAAGAACACAAAATGTTTAAGGTTTTGAAAACCAAAAAGTCGAAACCCATAGGAGGGGGGTTCAGCCGATTTATCACAAGAGAAAAGAAAACACACTTTAGGGTTTAGTATTGTGTACAAGAGATGTAAGAACTAAGAACCCTTAATGTGTTTATATAGTGTAGATTACTTGGAGCTCAAGTTAGATTTTGGTTGGGTGTCCCCTCCCCAAACCGATCAGCCAACACCCTCTAAGGGTATTCCGGAATCTTCTTGACTTACCAAATATTTACACATATTTCTTTCCTTTTATCGGTTAACGGTCGTTAGTCATTATCCGTTAAATACTAACGGTCGTTATGTGTTTTGTGTATATAATAATTAAATATAACTTTTTATAAATAATTATTATTCATTTACGCTTCATACGTAAAGTGTGCAATCCCGTGATCTCGAGTTCGATCCTAACATACGAGTACTAAAATAATGTCCACAAAGCTAACAGGTCCCACTTGGACATATTTTAATAGTGTAATCACATCGGTTAGCATCTTGCAACACGCCGAAACCTCTAGTATAACTCGAGTAGGTCTCCTAGAAAAACCTTTAATGATTCATCATTATTATTATCCTTTTTGTTACTAATACTACATTAAATAAAGATATGGATTAAAGTCATTCTTTATTCAAATATTCTGTTTCTCGTTGTTTGTGATTGAGCAAGATTACTAAATCTTCTGAACACATTCAGGGAAGATCTTGGGCGTGGCCACGCAAACATCTTGTCAACCCTACGAGGGGCCCAGCAGTATTAAACTCCAAAATAAATTTGAAGGAACAAATTCTATCTGGTTTACAAGCATAACCTATGAATTTTGTAACAATTATGAAAACAATCCTTATGACTACCAGTTACGTATAGCGTCAAATTGTTCCACAGAATGCACTACATTCATAGCAATTATCTGGTATCTCAAGTCTGAGGATAACTATTCATGATTTACTTAATAACAACATCCATAAAGTAACATCATGTAGTTTGGGATAAGTCCTATATTCAATTCATTGAATATCATGTGAATTTGGCATGTCAATACATCAATATACTTTCAAGTATATTATACCAAAACTCAGATTTGTCTTAATTCAATGATATTCCCATATCATTAATTGACAACGGACGATTTAGAATAACTAATTTATTCATGGATTAAACATGCAAATATATGACACAATTTATTATTAATAAAAATAAATGTACCAAGTAATTAAATTCGTTACAAATAATAAACACTTAACATCCTTTATCCAAATACTTAAATAGATCAATGCATGAAAATTCTAGTTGATGAATTATGTCTCAAGCTATGACAATCATACTTGTTGACAAAACATAAATCAACAAACTTTGATCTATCAGAATTTTGAGAATACTTATTTCAAGAATTCAACTGGTGAAGTTCTTGTATGTTTACATTCAAATAATTTGATAATGCCACATAATATTTCATAAATTGTGTGACAACCTCAATCACCAATTTATGATTATCAAACTTTCAAACATTTTCAAAGTTTAAAGTATTCTTATTCTTTTAATGTATAATGCAACTATGCTCTTAGTGAGCACAACTAGTTCACATGTTCAAGGATGAAATCCTACCATGACTAGTAATGAGTGTCATCTCAATTAAACCAGCATCATTGTAAACAAACAACAATATACTCTTTAAAATTCCGTAAACTTGAATATCTATTGTGAAATGTTTGATGCCTTCTAAACTTTCGAGTTTGTTGACTATGTCAGTTTGCACAACAATTGACAAATTGTTCATCTATAGAATCTGGAAGCTGTTCTAGGCTGAGGATGTAATTCTATATCCAAACATATTCCATTATAATAATCACTACACAAGTTATCTAATAACTTTCAATTAGATATCAACATTGTCATAACATCTTATAACAATTCGTTTATGTAACATGATGTTCATGAAAAATCTTCAAGTCATACTTAGATTTCATTCATGTTCTATCTTATTTAAAAGATATGTATCCATTTAGACATTCTAAATGATATATCATGTTCTATTAGATTTATTTACCGCATATGTTTATAATAATAAACACACATTCCAAGGTTATATGTTTTATTTCCTAAATCTTTCAAGTCAAGTTTCATTCTAAGTTAAGACTTAACATTTAACTTATATAAAATGTTACTTCCTATATGTTATCCAACATATATAATTTAAGAAAGTAAACATAATACTCCCACTAGCTTTCAGAAATACTTAGGAGTTATCTTATTTTAAATTATAAATCAAAACTTTGGATTTAATATTTAAACATAAGACTCATCTCCTAGATGCATGCATTTATCCATACTTGAATTCTTGCATTTTGTACACTTTCAAAGATTATATGAATTCATAAAACTCTTAATTACTTACCGTCCTCGCTTAAGTAATTATACAAGAAAGAGTTTAATAATCCATTGTCAAATTTCATATTCATGAAAATAAGTATGACAATTACCATCTTTGTATATTTAATGTGCTTAGAAAAGAATATTCAATCATAGTTAATTGCTTAAGTATGATTAATAATCTTGTCATAAGACATGCATTAAAATATTGTCCATATGATTTCTATACAAAGATTTAAACCACTAGGGTTACCTTATCTTTGAAGAAACTCATCTTCATTCTCTAGTCTAACTATTAAGAATTAAGATAAACCAATTTTTCAAAAATTGATTATCTTTATGGACAACATCTTTAACATTCATAGTATGAGTAATTTACCCAATTCAATATTTGGTAATGCATCATAATATAATCCTCAGCATATTAATCAAATATCTGAGATATCCTTGCGGATCTATGAATGAGAATTTCATCATCTTGAGGTCTATCATTTACATGTTTAGCCTCATCATGATTTTCACTAGTGTGTTTTAGAAGATTGTGTATCTTGTAATTTTATCTTTTCAAGATAAAAACTGCCACTTGCTTTTTTGTAATTTATAGACTATCTATAAATACTTAGCAAATAAAGTAACAATACAATGTTCTCTTTTTGGGACATTACAAATACATATTGACAGTTCCTGACATTTAGTTTGTTAATAACCTACTCATAAGTAGTTTAACAAATTCAGAACTTCATTTTAAGACTTAATGTTATTCATCACATTCCATAACAAAATGGTGTCTTATTAATCTTCTAAATTAGAGTCTTATTGAGTATATCCAATCCATACTTAATTTTCTAACCTTGATAACTTTTGAAAGAAAAGAAGTCATAGTTATCTTTAATCAAACATGTTAATACAAATATCATCCCAAAAACGTTATTTATATTTTCAGATCTTTACTTAGTTTTGTTAATGACAAATACAAGGTACATCTTTTAGCAAATCATAAATACAAGTTAAAGTCTTTTTAGAACACATTTACATTTCACAAGATCACTAGAATTTACATTTTATACATTTATATGTTTATTTCCTAAAATGAAAACTTTATTTTTCAAAAGTTAGGATGACATCATGGCATGCATCATATACACAATCTTGGTAAGATTTTGTGATATTTTGTTTAGATCTTCAAGCCAAAGAGTTGACATTTGAAGATATGGAAAGATATGGCAAGATTTGGAAAGATTTGAAGATCTCTTAGCTGGCCTGACACGGCGGATCCAAACGGATACAAAGACGGATCCAAGTTTTGGGATCCGCCGGATCCGCCGCCTGTTGCTCAGCTTTGCCTATAAATAGCAAGCTGATCATTTGGCCATTCTCATCACTCATATAGTTTAAATACATACTCATTCATTTACTAACCCATATCATTCATTCATCTCATTTGATCTTTCCTTTTGTAGCAAAGGGATCAAACATACAAGGATCAACGTTCTGTCGTTATCCGTCTAGCTTAGCCACTGTGTGATCTTGTACTAGTTTACATATCATTGTTTGTATCATTTGTATCAGTAGAGTGAGGTTAGTGTTTTAGTCCTTAAAACACAAAGAGTGTTGGGAGTGGTTGTACCCTTGTAAAAGAACCAAACGGGAGTGGTTGTACCCTTGTAAAAGAACCAAACGGGAGTGGTTGTACCCTTGTGAAAGAACCAAACGGGAGTGGTTGTACCCTTGTAAAGAACTCGGTGTTTAGCTTAGTACTAGAAAAATAAGTAAGCGACGTGTAAAGGTTTTCTCCACCTAGAAGGGAGTTTGTTTCTTAGTGAAAGATAACTCTCGAGTTAGAGGCTCGAGGAGTGGAGTAGGGCAAGGAAGAGAGTCCTTGTAGCCGAACCACTATAAACATCCGTGTTGTGTGGTTTGATCATTCCTCTCTTTACTTTTCATATATATTGTGTGATTATTTGTTTGTGTATGTTTTCTTTGAAATCACATTAAGTAACAAAGCGAATAAAATTTTAAAAACGATAAAACTATTCAAACCCCCCCCCCCTTCTAGTTTTCCACAATTGGTACCAGAGCAGGTTACTTAAGATTTTCAAAATATATTGTATTTTTAAAAACTTGAAACGATCAATGGATTTTGAAAACTTTAAAGAAGGGCAATCTCTG
Source organism: Artemisia tridentata subsp. tridentata (assembly GCA_021014915.2). Lineage (NCBI taxonomy): Eukaryota > Viridiplantae > Streptophyta > Magnoliopsida > Asterales > Asteraceae > Artemisia > Artemisia tridentata. The sequence goes on from CP139505.1 coordinate 365,923,925, forward strand.
CAAAGACCACCACTATTTGAACCAAATTGTTTCATATATTGGAAAAATCGCTTTGGGACATATGTGAAGTCAAAATACATAGATCTGTGGTATATTATTGTAGAGGGTGTGTTAGGAATTCTGGGAAATAGTAGATTTCTCATTCCTGCTGGTAGTACAGCTGGTTCTGCTGGTAGTTATCCATTGCTGCTGCAGTTGGTTTCTGCTGTTAGGTTTATTTTGTTTCTGCCGTTAGTAGTCATTTCTGCGGGTAGTAATAATAGTTATCCCGTATGTTTAGAATATTTGTTAGATTTATTTTTAGAAGAGATCATGCTTATCTCTTTACACGGTTTGTATGAGCTGTATTAGGGTTTCTTGTCTATAAAAGAAACTGGCAGCTAGGGTTTATGTACACATAAAAAACATTATCTTTAGTTAATAAACGATCCATAGAGGATCAAATCATTATTAGTTACTTTCTTCTTTATATTCTTGTGTTTAGTTTCCGCATAGGCACAAGTCTTACTCTTAGAGATTCTCCCAAACTGTTTGTGTTTACATAAACGGTTTAACCAAGCTCAAGCAATCAGACCTCGATCCTACAAGTGGTATCAGAGCCTGGTGGGGATCTCTGTTAAAGAAGAAAAAGGCTCTCAAACAAATCTCTTAACCCTCTCTCAATGGAAGGCGAAATCCCTGAAAACAATGTTATTAACCAGGAGGAACCTCAACCCAAACCAGTCCAACAACAAATAGTCACAACCACTGTGTCTAACAGTAATGCAAAGTTCCCATACGTTAAGAAAGATGAGTATGAAGTTTGGGCCATGAAGATGGAATACTGGATCTCGAACAGCAATCATAATTTGTGGAATGTTGTACTCAAAGGAAACAGCCCGAAGAGAACTGGGAGAGATGAACTGGGGAACATCTTAATCTTTCCACTTGTTACAGCAGAGGAGACGATTGCTGTACAAAGGGAAACTAAGGCAAGAACTCTTTTGCTTCAGGCTATTCCAGAAGATCATATGGGTGATTTTCATCACCTGGATGATGCTAGGGAGATCTGGCGTGCTGTAAAAGCCAGATTTGGAGGGAATGATGAGTCCAGAAAGATGAGGAAGTCCATGCTCAAGCAGGAGTTCCACGAGTTTAAGATCTCTGAGGCTGAAGGGATTCACAAAGGTTATGACAGGTTTCACAAGATCCTCAGCCAACTCAACCAGTTGCAGGCCAGGCCGGACAATGAAGACTGCAACACCAAGTTTTTGAGGGCCTTGCCTCCATCCTGGTCTCAGGTTTCTATCACACTCATGGCCAGAGGTGGACTTGAGTTCATGACCTTTGATGATCTGTACAACAAGCTCAAAACCCTGGAGATTGATATCAAAGGGTTTTCAACTTACTCATCTCACACCCCTACTCATACTGCATTTGTTAGTGCTACTAGTACTAACAAAGTATCATATGGTGATAGCCCAACTTCATCATCCTCATCAGTTTCTTATTCTCCTGCTGCACCAAAAACTTAGACCAGATCTGATAATGTGGTTGAGGAAGTGCTTCACTCATTTGTTGCTGAAAGTACACCACAGCAGCAAATTGCTTATGAAGACTTTCATCAGGTGGATCAACTGGATCTAGAAGAGATGGACATTAAATGGCAGATGGCTATGCTTTCATTGAAAGTTAACAGGTTTGAGAAGAAGGCAGGGAGAAGGATCAACTTCGATGGACAGGAGGCAGCAAGGTTTGACAGAAGGAAGGTGAGGTGCTACAAATGCTCACAACCAGGCCATTTTGTTAGAGAATGCCCAGATAAGAAGGTGGATGACAAAACAAGATACTCTACATTCAAAATTCAAGAATTGGAGTCAGAAGACCCCAAAGCCTTGGTGTCTGTGGATTCAATGGTGGACTGGGAAAAGCATGAGAAAGATGCTGTAGTAAGAGGAGCTAAAAAGATCTATAGGATGATTGCTGGATATGGTGAGAAGACACAAGTGGTGGGTGATCTTGGTTTTATGGGCTATCCATCTCAGGTACAAAACAGTCATTATGCTTGTGAACTTAAATATACTGAACTGAAAAAGGAGTTTGATGATATAAAGAGTAAATATAGTGAGTATTATATACAGGTCTAAGCTTATAAAAATGTTGTTAATACATTAGAAAAACAAAAGACCTGCTTTTAAACTCAACATTTAGCATATGATGAAAAGATAAGGGTTTTGCAGAGAGAGTTACAATTCACCACTAATGAATTAAAACATTCTGAGAGAGAACATGCTAAGGTGGTGTTAGAAAAACAGGATTTGCAGGGTAAGCTAGACAGTGAGGTGGATAGGATAAATAAATGGAATGAATCACCTAGAACCCTAAACAAGTTAATTGATAGTTCTATGTCTGTCAGAACAAAACTTGGTTTAGGATTTGGAGACTATATAGGGGCAGATCAAGTTTATGACCCTAATGAGTATAGTATTTTTGACCCTGAACCTGTAGACTATAAAATTCCTGTTAAGTTTGTCAAAGAGGGAGGAATGCATGTTGTTCCTTCAACAATAACTGGAACATTTATGCCTACCTCTCCTCATACTGACATTGATGAATCTAAGATGACTTATGGCAAGAAGGCAACTGTGTTGTCTGATCTTGATTGTGACTCTAATGATTTTGTCTCGTGTTCTAACAGTGACAAAACCTCAGAAATCAAGACCAATGCATCTGCCACATCTGGTTCAAGTGAAAGGTCTACCTCTACCATGTCAGAAGATATCTCCTCAGAAGTAGCTAGTGAAGAATCTCATTCGAAGATAGCTCAAATGAAGAAATTTCTTTTGATTATGATAAAAACAATAATGTTTCTAGTTGTGGTTCTGTTTCAAACAATAATGTTTCTGTTTTTATTTCTGTTGAGAATAATTTTGTTTCTTCTTGTGATTTTGAGAATTCAGTTTGCAATAAAAGTTGTGTTAAGAAAAAGTATTTAAGGAAGAAATCTTGCTTTGTGTGTGGTAGTTTTACTCATCTTATTAAAGACTATGACTTTTGAGAATTCAGTTTGCAAATGAAGAAGTATATGTTGCACAACCTCCCGGCTTTTCCGATTGTGAAAAACCAAATCATGTTTACAAACTTAAGAAAGCTTTATACGGACTTAAGCAAGCACCAAAAGCTTGGTATGATCGACTTAAGACCTTCCTAGTTGATCATAAGTATACCATGGGCCTAGTAGACAATACTCTCTTCACCAAGAAAAAGGGATCACATATTATCATCGTCCAGATATATGTGGATGACATTATATTCGGCTCAACTTGTCAAGAGTTATGCGATGATTTCTCAAAAATCATGCATGACGAGTTTGAAATGAGTATGATGGGGGAACTAAACTTTTTCTTAGGTCTCCAAATAAAACAATTAAAAGATGGGATATTCTTCAACCAATCAAAGTATATCAAAGATATGCTTAAGAAGTTTGGTCTTGAAGACTCAAAACCCATGAAAACACCCATGTCCTCAGAAACCAAACTCACAAAGGATGAAGAAAACGAATCTGTAGATAGCACTAAATATAGAGGAATGATTGGTAGTTTGCTCTATCTTACGGCTAGTAGGCCGGATATTATGTTTAGTGTTTGTCTATGTGCACGTTTTCAAGAAGATCCCAAAATATCTCATCTTGAAGCCGTTAAACGGATATTTAGATACATTAAAGGCACTGCACATTTAGGATTATGGTATCCCAAAGGGACAGGTGTAGAAACCATAGTGTATGCCGACTCAAACCATGTCGGTGACTATGTTGATAGGAAAAGTACTAGTGGTATTTGTACTTTTGTAGGACATTGTCTCACCGCATGGTTTGCTAAGAAACAAACAGCCCTCGCCATATCAACAACTGAAGCCAAGTACGTGTCAGCAGGAAAAGCTTGCCAACAAGCACTGTGGATGAAACAAGCTCTCGTAGACTATGAAATTGTACTCAACGACATTCCCATTCTTTGTGACAACAAAGGAGCTATCGATCTTAGCAAAAACCCAGTCCAACATGCTAGAACCAAACAAATAGAAATACGTCACCACTTCCTTCGTGACAATGTTCAGAAGGGAAACATCTCAATTGAGAAGGTTTCCTCAAAGGACAACATTGCCAATATCCTCACAAAACCTCTCAAGAAAGAACCTTTCAACTATCTTAGACTTGGTTTAGGATTAATGGAACCTAGTGAATAGATTAAACGTTAGCTCAAACCTTAGATTAACTAAACACGGCAAAAACCTAACCTGAGTTCTGATCCTACGGATCCAAACGACAACAAGGGCGGAACCCTTGTTTGGGATCCGCCGGATCCATCATCTGCTGAGGCAGTTTTTATATATATTAAACAAATACCCTGTACTATTCATCACTCTTCCCTAAAACTTATCACCTACTGTATTCAACCCATAATTCACCAAAATCATAATTTTGGCTATCTTCTTTAACTAATTTGTGCTCAAATTATCACTGTAAGTATCCTTAACATGTTTACACTCTTGATCTGCGTCTAGGATTTCTATTTCATGCACAAAATCAAAACTTGGGGATTAAGCATAATTTTAGTAAAATCATGAAACATACTTACTGAATTGCATATCAAAATCATGTTTTTCATAGTTAGGAATTGCATCTTATAGTACATGTAGGAAATAACCATATTGATTGTGTGGATGATTCGGGTGGTCTTGGGTTATGGAAGATTAGATCCATGGTTAGAGAGATGAGATGAACTAGAGAGAGAGGGAACCTTGAGAGAAAACCTGGATCTATTAGATTCAAGTGTGTGTAAAGTGACAAGAGTTCCAACCCTTCCCAAGAGTGGGAAGGGGTATTTATACTTCTACATATTGGTGCCCCTAGTGGGCTGTGGAGAGAGCTGACAGTGGGGAAAGCCCCGACCCACTCCACAAATATAAATACGACTAATACTATTAATACTAATACTAATAATACTAAGCTAATATAAATAAGCCTACGAGCTATATAAATGCTAATTAGATGCTCGTGGTGACCGAGCCTTCATCTGAATATTTATATTCCTAACAATCTCCCCCTAAGGGAGGTCACCCCGGAAATAATAATTTGAATTCTAGCATTCTTTCTTCTGAACTAGTCTTTATAGCTCGTAGTCTTTGATTCTTCAAAGTCTTGAATCTTTGTGCTGTAGGAATTAACCTTCTTGATTGTGTGGATCTATTCGGGTGGTCTTGGATCTTGAAAGATCAAGAAACCCATTTGAGTTAGTTGGTAGAGAGAAGTTTTAGAGAGAGAGGGGAGACTCTTTGAGAGAAAACTGTAAATATTAGATTCAATGTGTGAAGAGTTCCAACCCTTCCCAAGTGTGGGAAGGGGTATTTATACTTCCTAATATTTGTGCCCCTAGTGGGCTGTGGAGTGAGCTGACAGTGGGGAAAGCCCCGACCCACTCCACAAATATAGATACGACTAATCTAATAAAACTAATAATACTAATAATACTAAGCTTATATAAATAAGCCTACGAGCTATATAAATGCTAATTAGATACTCGGGGTGACCGAACCTTCATATGAATATTTATATTCCTAACAATCTCCCCCTAAGGGAGGTCACCCCGGAAATAATAACTTGAATTCTAGCATTTTGTCTTCTGAAGATGTCTTCATAGCTCGTAGTCTTTGATTCTTCAATGTCATGAAACTTTGTGCATTCAGCAGTAATCTTTTGATGACTGATCTGTTGTCTTGGATGATCTTTGAGAATTCTTCGACTTTATCATCCAACATTTGTTTCCAAGTCATCTTTCAGCAGTATGTTTCCATGTGATGTGTTATCTTTGAGCCGACATGCTCACACTATTTGGTGTCATGATCTTTAGCATCAGAGTTTGCAGAAGCCGTGTAAAAGGTCTTTTAGGTTGATCATGACATTCTTGAGTTACAATGATGATGTAGTGTGAACATGTGGTAGAGGATTGGCATCTTTACTGCAACCAGCTACAACCGCATTCAGCTGCAACTTCAATCAGCTACAACCGCAAACAGCTGCAACAGCAATCAGCTACAATCGCCAGAAGTTCCTGCATACGACAGTTAGCAATAAAACATCCGGTACTTACAGGTTCGGACTTCGAGATTGTTAACAGCATAGTGTGAAAACTCTCTCTAATCCTTACCAAGACCGTTCCTAATCGAAAACCCACAGAGGGCTTTTTAAGATCGAACCGTAGCACATCAACGATTAGGTGAGTCGCTGGAGATCACTCCACGACTGTAGACCGTTAGAAACTGCCGTGACCACTAAGCGTAATCCATAAAGAATTACCGAAGTGACCTGCTTTCAGGGCTGCTTGATGTTGACCCTGGCAGGAATTTCCATTCAATCATTGAGAATTACAATTGTAAATTCCCTCATGAATGTTCTGACAGATTGCTAAGATCTGCGTAGGACTCTTAGGTTTACAACTGGTGTTCTTAATGTTGAACACCCAGTGTAGAAATAATTCGTGTTCCTATGAGATCTCTTTATGCATCTCGTGGCTCTAGACTCTATAGTGCGTTTTGATTTAGTGAGCGGAGGCTGGAGAGGACTGCCACCTATTCAATATCATCTAACTCGGAGTGAGAGAGACGATAGGAATGTATTGAACTCCGTGACAATTGAAACAAGAATCCTTTGAGGGACCTTGAGTAGCTAGGGAGGGTTGTGCAGCGTATCACTGGGTCCATGATACTTTGTCTTCAATGCCAGCAATCAACTATGTGATTCTGACAGCATATATATTGACCCGGTTTCTGCCTAAGTTGTAAGGAGGGCTATTTCTTTTCACCCTTTCTCTTTACAATTCTTTTTCATTCTTCAACCCCTTCAGTGCTTACCGAGACTTCCTTACTAGTACCTTGTTGGGTTTGTTCCAGTACTAGCTCCATCTCAGTCGGCACTTTTCCCTTATTCACTTTTCTCCTTTTTAATCAAACCTAAGGACTTCTACACTAACTAGTGGATTGTCCCTGGGTAGATCCCTCCGGCTCTGGCGGGATCGTGGGAACTTGAGCCTAACCTAACCATCCTTATAACTCCATGCATTAATTAAAATGGTCGGTCTTTGGTGTACTTCCACGATTGCCATAAACCAAATCCTTGAAAAATCTCTCAAAGTGTTCATGATTCTGAAACACATTTTTGCAAACACTTGAGAGTTTTATATTTTTCAAATGCTCCCCCTCAACATGTGCTCGGTTGATTGTTTTATAAATTTGCACATGTTAGGCAGAGCTCGCACTTTTTGAATTGATTGACTTTCCAAGAACATGATCATCGCGAGACACGCTTACATCACTAGTAAACTAGCTTGAAATTATTACCCGTCCAGATCACATTCAAGGAAAGTCGCTCGAAATCGGTACATTCTACTTAGACACGTCCTTTGCGAGACACGCTTACATCACCAGATAAACTGGCTTGAAATTATTACCCGTCCAGGACATGTCCTTTCGACTACTGACTTTAGCTATCGTCAATTCATTGGTGAAGTCTGAGCCTTGCACACATAAGATGCATGCCAAATCCTTTGCTCCCCCTCAATAAGTGCATTGGTATACAAAAGAGTTTAGCACTTACTGGAGAGCTTACTTTCTCATCCAAAACATTTTGCTCCCCCTCAATATGTGCCTTGGTATACAAAAGAGTTTAGCACATATGGGAGAGCTCACACTTAAATCCAAAACATCACATTTTCATCAGGTTTCATATTTAAATCACATTCTCTCCCCCGATCAAAAATTTCAAACCTTTTGAGATTTGTGATCCCAATTGATTTAAATAATTTAGAAAAACATGGGAGAAAATGTGGTCAGGTTTAACATGTTCTGATGATGAAACATACTTTGCTCCCCCTTAATCTAAGAGGGAGATTCACTGCTCATTTTGCACAAAGTAACTTTTATGACACAAATGATATTGACCTTTTTGTGCAGACGATGTAATTATCTGCTTTTCTGAGTGAATCAGTCAATATCAATCATCCATCCACCAACAAATCTTTCGCAAATGTCGTTGATCCCCACTTAGCGAGACCAAAATAGATGAATAGTGGTGATGGTGGTGAAAGTGTTGTTGTTGTTGTTGTTGCCGACATTGTTGTTGAGGTGAATTCCGAGCCAATCAATAGAGTTTGAACGTCTGATCAAGTGGTTAGAATGGGAACTGGTACATACATTTTGGCTATGGAATCTGCATAAGAATATCAACACAGATATACATACATATAGATACACTATTCCTAGATAGCTACCCTTCAGCAGCTTGCCACATTATAATACCAAGTTCATCATATAATCAAACCCCAATCAGGAACTACGTCAAACCACTATCTAGCATGAAGAGCAAATAGCAATCATGAACATGGCAATTCACACAGATTTCAATATTTAATTCAGGATCTTAGGAACATGATTCTAACATAATAGCAATCTACCTAATCGAATCCTGAGAACATATGCACAATATCAACAACAATTAAGCAGCAGAGACAAACAACATTTGAAACTCATTCATTTAGATCATACAAATGCCAGTGGAGTATTCAAAAACATCAAACACAACTGGTTTTCTAACTTCTTGTAGGTTTTGAGTCTTAAAGCATTTTGGGGATTATACGAGGATACCAAAGTAACACAAATGAACCTTCTAGATACATAAAGCTAGGAAACTATAAGCAAATTGCACATAATGTCCTAAACTTTCTAGCAACTAACACACTTGGTCATTTGATATATTTAAGCAAGATCCTCTTCAACTAATTCCCCATTAACTACAAAACCTTTTCTAACAAGTATGTTTCAACCAATAAATCCGTTTGATGATATAAAATTTGAATTCACTCTCCCCCTCAATCAATGACCCGTATTCTAGTTGAACCTCAACTAAAATCACGCTCAACCCCACAACTCATCAAACAAGAACTGTCATGAGGTTGTGTAGTCGTTGATTGAGTGACAAATTTTATGTATAATCCAAGTATAAACAAATTTCATACAACACATATTCACCAAGTGTCTCACAAATAATTTTCAGAAGAATCATAGAATGAAAACTATTTGTATGTAAAGAAGACTTCTCTTCTTTTTCAAGAAATGATGCACTGAAACGTACATCAGATCGAAGAAACATGGATATAAAGTAATCCATGCCCAGGTGAACATCACCCAGTTGGAGGAACAGCCGTCTTTTTGGCGACGTGCTTTCCCCAGTTTGAAGCGCGGGTTGCTATCTAAAGTAATAGCAAGCCATTTAGACATGTTTTAAGAATCCATTTTAACTTCTGCTCGAGCTTCATTTAAAGACCCGTGTCATTATTGAATGACATTTCTAAGTTCGTAAATGTTATCGATAAACAGAAGACATGCCTAGGTGAAACTATTTTTTGGTATTTTCTAATTTTTCAATTTTTATGGGTTTTTCTGATTTTAAGTTTCTCTATTTACAATTAGCAAGATTTCTATAAATCTATTTACAAGATGGTATAAGATATGAACAAGTATATATATACAAGGATACGAACCAGAAACCATTACTCCTCAGCATTCTGAATCTTCTCCGCATTCATCACTTGACTTGCTGAAGAGCAATGTGAGCACTTTCAATCAGGGAATGATTCTGGCTCAACACTCTCCCCTAATTAGTGCTCTCCCCCAATCTGACAACCTCTGATGAACACCCATAATAGGAAGAAGACTTTGGATGAACGCCCGAAATATGAAGAAGTCTTTTGATAACCAAATGCATGCCGTCTTTAATCTTCTAACACTCCCGTCCTAGAGTGACGCCGTTAAAAACCTTAGGCATCTTTTCGGTAGTTTAAGTTGAGCCTCAACTGAAATCTAGCTTAACCTCACAACTCATCAAACAAGAACTGTCATGAGGTTAAACTAAACCACAAATTTAAGCCCAGTAACAACTTGATTTCAGCTTAACCTCACAACTCATCAAACAAGAACTGTCATGAGATTAGGTTAAAATCAAGTTGGACCTACCCTTAAACTACAGAACAACTTGAATCTAACTTAACTCCACAACTCATCAAACAAGAACTGTCATGGGATTAAGTTAAATATCAAGTTGTAAGAAAAGAGCTCAACATTTTTGAATGTAGAGAAGACTGAAGACTCGACCTTCTTCAAGATTGCCCAATGTGGAGGAACAGAATACCAATCATCTTCATCTCACCCAATGCCTTCCAGTAACCTTACATGTAACCCATCAGCCCGCAGCATACACATAAGATGATAACTCCCAACAGAGAACGTAGAATAGACTGACGACTCGACCTTCTTCAGTCTTTAGTATAACACCAAAGTAACAAGTTGAACCACTGATCATCTATAGAATGTATCCATATTTGGATATTAAGCCCTGATCACATGAACCTGTTGTGCGTCCTTGATGTACACATTCTCTCTCCCCTGATGGTTACGATTAATCAGCACATAACGTAGCAGTGAAACGATAATACCAAGGTAACAAGTTGAACCACTGATCATCTACAGTATTTATCCATCCTGGATATTAAGCCCTGATCACGTGAACCTGTTGTGCGTCCTTGGTGTACACATTTCTCTCCCCCATGATGGTTACGATTAATCGGAATCATCATCATGATGTGTACATGCAGCCTAATGAAGTGTGCATGAAGCATTGACTAGAAACCCTTTGTTACTGATTGTACCAGCCCGTGAGACGATGTAGATTAGCATTCCATGACCATGTTCTTCAACACCTTGATAGACGGAAGAAGTAGTGTTGGAGAAACATGGTTTGCACGACTCCTAAACTAACGTGTTCAGGAGTCGTATGACCATCTCAATCATCAATCAACATGTAGATTAATATTCACCCTTTCCCCCCCCCCTCAAAAATTGCATATGCCTGCTAACTGCAATTTTTGATGATTGAACTAGTGAATATAAATACCATCAACGGTAAGTAGCTCCACTTGACGGTTCTTGAAGACTGACATGTTGTTTATTCACCCTTTCCCCCCCTCAAAAATTGCATATGCCTGTCAACTGCAATTTTTGGTTGAACAAGTGAATAAGAATATACTCCAATGTGCGCCAATCCACTTGAAGACTGAATAAGCACGGAAAGAGCATGAAACTTGTTGATGAGAATGGCCATTAATAAGAAGACTCCTCTTCTTTTGAAGATAAAGTGCACTCAAGCGTACACTTTTCTTTTCTTTGATGAACGAGGCCTGAACTGATATGTACAAACTTCATCTGATTAAGAACGAGGCCTGCACTGATGTGTACAGACGTCATCTGATGAAGAACGAGGCCTGCACTGAAGTGTACAGACGTCATTTGATGAAGAACGAGGCCTGCACTGAAGTGTACAGACGTCATTATCTCTCTCTTTACTACTTCTCTCATCTAACTCTTTATCAACCCCATTATCATTTTGTTGGCTTGATGTCGTGACCACAGATGGAGAAAGCCCAATATAATGAACTTGAAACTGAAGTAACATAACCCGAACTTGTGACTTAAACTTGTGCTAATGCGAGACAAAGAGCGGTGCAGAGACTTCGTGCAACATCGAATCCCTAAGTACTCTATACTCTTCAACCAACCAACCATCAAGTATAAGAAATACATCACCTCTTGGATATCCACAACTTCATGTGACACTGAGCACTACAACGTGACCCCTTAAAGTGATAGTTATTTTGTAATAGGGAGAAAGAAAAAATAACTAGATATCCAAGTCCTTGTCATTGTATTGAAAGCTCGAACAAGGATCTCGAAGAATCTTCATCCAACCTCCCCGATATCTTCAGATGCTAAGTACACGCACCCATGAAATTTCACTTCAGCCTCAAATAAATAATACTGAACTAACGCCGTAGTCACATCTTGTGGTTAATGCCCAAATCTAGCCCATTATGATGTATCGACTGAACTTTGATAATGGTTTTAACCCGATCATGGTTAAGAGCGCATAGACCATCATCACGGGATTTTACAAATCTGTGATTTACACCGAGAAATAAGTTCTTTCGCGGGATTTTACAAAACCAAGAAGAAACCGTGAGACAGTAACCGATTGAATGTGGCGTGACTGATTTGGTTTTGGTGAACATCAGTTTGGGTTAAGAATATTTCGTGAGAATTACAGATCACATCACAACTTTTAAAACCTTTGGCCAACTAACCAACCTTGTACACAGATTAGTGACCACTTGATGAAGAAAACCCGATACACCAATACTGAAAATTGAAGAATAAATCCCCAAATTTGTTACTTAAGCTTGCACTAATGTTGGAAGAACGGTGTAGAGAATTAATGCTCCAAGCAGATCTCTAAGTGCTCAATACCCAACCAGAGTACTCCAATAACTCTTAAGTGATAGTTACCCCGACTGCTGGTAACTAGATAACCCAAGTCTTCAACTTAAATTTTAAGCACGAGCAAGTTATCATTGAAAGTCATGCATCCAACCAACCCCGACTTCAAGATAAAATAAGTAGACGCCTTCGTGAAATTCAGCTTCAATCTCAAATAAGGAATACCAAATGAACTTCGTGATCATCTTGTGCTGTTGACTAGTCAAAAGGAAAAGAAACAAGCGCCAATTCTTAACAGTGCCCATGACTCATAGTCAGTCCTATCAAACAAAGCTGTCTGACCCAGCTACTTGGATGTTGTCCGATTCAGTGCATGGAATAGTTGTCGTACTGTGTACAGGATTTTACAGTTCTTGAGATTTATCCAGAAATAAATTCAAGAACAAACTGCACAACAGTAAGTGTCAAACTGCTGAAATCTTAGGCAAATAGCTAAGACCTTAACCACTGAAACTGGAACCGCTAAAATTCACATCGCTGGAGACGGAACCACTAGGAGACTCGCGCTAATTCTCCCCCTCAAAAGGGTATGAAATGACCTTTTTGCCAAAGTTAAGATTTTGTGATGATCGTGAATTCGACAGGCACCAAACATGGAAAGAGACAAACGAAACAACTGCAACGAAGAAGGTGATTCAGACTCTCTTGTAGTAACCCCTTGCTTTCCTCATCATCAATGGTTTAGTAGATTTACAATTCATTGAAGCTCGTAATATGCCAAAACCACTTGATGAAATGCATACGACCTTAAAGTGAGTAAAAGGTTATAACATGTCTCCAAACAAATCACCTCTTGTCTGAAAGCCTGACTACCTCTTGAGAAGATCTTGAACAACCATCTCATTAGAAGCTTGAGAAACAACAATCACTTGATGAAGCATGATAAAGAACAAGCCTGCGACTTAAACTTGCACTAAATTATGATTTAGAACCTATATTGAGCACAACAACGTAACTCCTTTAAATATAGGTAGTGATACATACCCAACCTTCCATCCTTAATTGTACATATCCACTTCGTGAACATCCAAGTCTAATCACTTTAAATTGCAAATGGTGATTTAGAACCTATATTGAGCACAACAACGTAACTCCTTTAAATATAGGTAGTGATATATACCCAACCTTCCATCCTTTATTGTATATATCCACTTCTTGAACATCCAGGTCTAATCACCTTAAATACGCTTGAGCAAGGGTCAACAAACATCATGCATCCATCCCCCCCGAGATGCTTGTGACACTAAGTACACCAACCCGTGAATTAACATACCAACCAAGTTACCATAATTTCCCAATTCCTGCTGATCTTGAAGCACAAACTTATCCCGAAAAATTAGTCACACCCCGTAAATTTCATTATGTCTAAATCCAAGTCCAGCCAATTTGTCCAAAATTAATTTCACGGGATTTTACAGCTCTTGAGATTTAAACCGAGAAATAGAATCTTTCGCGGGATTTTCTAAAATCTACAGGAGAAACCGTGAAATCAACCTGAATACCCAAGAGTGAGGTGCAATACCAATCTTCGAAATTCAAGTCACAGAAGTCAAATCACAGCTTGATCAAATCGCAACAAGTCGAGTCACAGATTGTCAAATTGCAACAAGTCAGATTGCAATCAACCAAGTCACAATAAGTCAAATCGCAAGTGTCAATTCGCAACGTTGTATCGTAACTGGTTAAATCGCAATCCGTCAAGTCGCAACAATTCAAAGCGCAACTTGACAAATAGCAATTAAACAAATTGTAATTCGACAACTATGACTCAAATCGTAAATATCAAATTGCATGCTGGCTCAAGTGGTAGGCTCTGTTTGGACTACTCAGCCAAATCCGCAACTCTGTAATCCCGATGACATTCATAAACCCAAATACTAGCCGTGACATTGAAACATCAAAATGTACCAACACCCTTTATCAAACATTATCCAAATTTGTGTATCCTAATGTTTAAATATTGATAACCAATTTTAATAATTCTCGGCCCATCATTCCAATAAAAAAACATGTGGATTAAAAATAACACAAACCACGTTGCATTGCTGAAGACAAAACGCATTTCTGGCACCTTGTGGTATCACGTGACGTGAGAAACAGCCAAAGTCAAAAGTGTTTCACGTGAAGTCTTTGAAGAATCTTACACACCACTCAATATTCACTAAAAATTTATACCCAGCAGAAATTCGTCCTTGTGATAGTTATCAAATCTAATCACATTTTAGTATCTTAGAATGTAGAATCACGTCAACAAATAACGTCCTTGTGTTAACAAAGCATGATCAAAAATATCGTCCAAAATCATATCACCAATGTTTAACATATTCGTCCTTGCGAAGACTAACCCAACCACATTCAACAACAAAACCAACTACACTCAATCGTCCCTGATAACAATAAAATTACTTGCACAGCCCAAGTCAGCCCAATTAAATTAACTTCGGCCCAATGTGAATCTAGTGCAAGCCCACTCCAATAAATACCCAACCCTAATTAACCGGTATTAAAGGTGCACCCTACTCAATATTAACTCTAATCTCTCACTTAACAAAGTACGCCCCCTTTCACTGTCAACATCCTCTCACCCAAACCCTAATCTCCATCTTCATTACCAACTAATCCGCCTCTCTCCTCATCCAAAGAATAAGCGATCAGTAAATTGCCCACAACACAACCTTTAACCTCTCATCATCTTCAAATATAGGCGACACCTCATATCTCCTTACGATGCTCAAATCGGATCAAGATATACGTCTTCAAGGGTAGGTGTTTATGATGTACTTTTTATTTAAATAACCGAATCAAAAAAAATATTAAAGCATTTGATTGTTTTGATTTTTCTTTTAATGTTCGGATATTAACATGAGGCTTGGACCTCCACTTGATCTCAAAAAGTTGTATATTCTTTTATCTTGATCGACCGAAAGAAAAAGGAAATAACATAATTGTTATGTTCTTTTATCTTGTTCGTGTCGTATATTTAAATGAAGCGAAGCTTCAATATGATCAATGATGGTTTCTCATACTTTCGAGGGTTAGACCTTAGAAAGTCGCGATGTATCTTGAGTCCTACGAAAGAGGAACTGAGGTCTTGTAATTAGTCATCCCTTTATGAGGTTGATGTTGTGATATTTACTTTTTCTGAAAATGGTACGATTATGTAGATGTAGTTTACTTTGAATGAGTTTCGTTGATTATGATTATTTGCTTCGAGAGATTTCTGTTGAGGTGTATGTTTCGAGTGATTAGGATTGAATGAGATTAGTTGTTGAGTATTTCAAGTGGATTTGTTGGTTACTGGTTCGAATTAGATTATGTTACGGGTAGAACTTTTTGTTGTTGACTGTGACATCAGTGGTTGACTGAGTAATAGTTGTTGTGAACATTGAGACAAACCGAGTTCATGACAAAGTAGACAAACACACAGACAAACCGCGTCGATGTTTAAATGGACAAACCGAGTTTGTGTTTAAATGGACAAACCGAGTTCATGATAGTATGGACAAACCGAGTTCGTGACTGTATGGACAAACCGAGTCCAGGGTTAAACAGACAAACCGAGTCTGTAAGCCAATAGACAAACCGCGTCTTTGACCAGTCAAACCTGTCACTTTCGTACTTTTTGTCCTCATTATCCATTTTTGGTAATAGTCCAAACTTTACTCCCAAGAAGACACAAACCGAGTTATAGAACACCACTTTTGACACAAACCGCATCCAAGAAAACATCATCTCCAAGAACAACTAAAAGGCCAAGTATCAAACCAGAACACCCATCTGCTGCTCCCAGAAGCAACAATCACCAAATATCACCACAAGTCACCAAACTGTTACTATGAACATAACGCCACAACCCCAACTAATCACAACAGCCAAATCTGGTGAGATGCAACCAAGAACTTGTATTATCAGCCACAAATAAGCCACAACACCAACGTAGAAACCATGTAAATCACCAACGAATAAAACCGACAAGATACCAGATCTTGAGAAATGGTATTACGAACCAGAGAGTTTCATAAGATTAAGGTCATAAACATTAAAACATTTGAAGCCCAAATTGAAGGCCCATTAGAATATTAAGACCAAATTAACCAAAACTGGATTCTTGCGGTTGTGAGATTACCTATTCGAACAAAGAAGTGATAATAAAGTGATGTGACTAAAACTATTAAGACAAGATGATACTTTCAAATGATATCCAAATGATCTTTAAAACACAGTGGCCCACAAACAACCGAACCAAAAAAATAAATAGAGCAGTTAGTATAAAAGAATTCGAGCCAAAATAGAACACACCACATGGACAGTAGCAAAGCCATTTTAGTCAAACTATTTTGTTGAACACCACATGGACAGTAGCAAAGAACATTATAGTGACCAAAACTATTTTTTCAAAGATTCGAACCAAAAAAATTTGTAAAACAGTAGCAGTTTATACACCATGATTCGAACCAAAAAAAATTAAACCAACACACAATCAATCGGATCTAACCATGGCTCTTGATACCAATTGTAGGAATTAACCTTCTTGATTGTGTGGATCTATTCGGGTGGTCTTGGATCTTGAAAGATCAAGAAACCCATTTGAGTTAGTTGGTAGAGAGAAGTTTTAGAGAGAGAGGGGAGACTCTTTGAGAGAAAACTGGGAATGTTAGATTAAATGTGTGAAGAGTTCCAACCCTTCCCAAGTGTGGGAAGGGGTATTTATACTTCTACATATTGGTGCCCCTAGTGGGCTGTGGAGTGAGCTGACAGTGGGGAAAGCCCCGACCCACTCCACAAATATAAATACGACTAATCTAATAAAACTAATAATACTAATAATACTAAGCTAATATAAATAAGCCTACGAGCTATATAAATGCTAAATAGATGCTCGGGGTGACCGAACCTTCATCTGAATATTTATATTCCTAACAATCTCCCCCTAAGGGATGTGCTTTCAGCAGTGATCTTGTGATGACCTTTCTTTGTCTTGGATGATCTTTGAGTATTCTTCGACTTTATCATCCAACATTTGTTTCCAAGTCATCTTTCAGGAGTATGTTTCCATGTGATGTATAAATCTTTGAGCCGACATGCTCACACTATTTGGTGTCATGATCTTTAGCATCAGAGTTTGCAGAAGCCGTGTTAAAGGTCTTTTAGGTTGATCATGACTTTGTTGAGTTACAATGATGATGTAGTGTGAACATGTGGTAGAGGATTGGCATCTTTTCTGCAACCAGCTACAACAGCAACCAGCTACAGCATTCCACAGCTACAATCTCCAGAAGTTCCTGCATACGACAGTTAGCAATAAAACGTCCGGTACTTACAGGTTCGGACTTCGAGATTGTTAACAGCATAGTGTGAAAACTCTCTCTAACCCTTACCAAGACCGTTCCTAATCGAAAACCCACAGAGGGCTTTTTAAGATCGAACCGTAGCACATCAACGATTAGGTGAGTCGCTGGAGATCACTCCACGACTGTAGACCGTTAGAAACCGCCGTGACCACTAAGCGTAATCCATAAAGAATTACCGAAGTGACCTGCTTTCAGGGCTGCTTGATGTTGACCCTGGCAGGAATTTCCATTCAATCATTGAGAATTACATTTGTAAATTCCCTCATAAATGTTCTGGCAGATTGCTAAGATCTGCGTAGGACTCTTAAGTTTACAACTGGTGTCCTTAATGTTGAACACCCAGTGTAGAAATAATTCGTGTCCCTATGAGATCTTATTATGCATCTCGTGGCTCTAGACTCTATAGTGCGTTTTGATTTAGTGAGCGGAGGCTGGAGAGGACTGCCACCTTTTCAATATCATCTAACTCGGAGTGAGAGAGACGATAGGAATGTATTGAACTCCGTGACAATTGAAACAAGAATCCTTTAAGGGACCTTGAGTGGCTAAGGAGGGTTGTGCAGCGTATCACTGGGTCCATGATACTTTGTCTTCAATGCCAGCAATCAACTAAGTGATTCTGACAGCATATGTATTGACCCGGTTTCTGCCTAAGTTGTAAGGAGGGCTATTTCTTTTCACCCTTTATCTTTACAATTCTTTTTCATTCTTCAACCCCTTCAGTGCTTACCGAGACTTCATAACTAACACCTTGTTGGGTTTATTCCAGTGTTAGCTCCATCTCAGTCGGCACTCTTCCCTTATACACATTTCTCCTTTTTTTTTTTTTTTTTTTTTAATCATACCTAAGGACTTCTACACTAACTAGTGGATTGTCCCTGGGTAGATCCCTCCGGCTCTGGCGGGATCGTGGGAACTTGAGCCTAACCTAACCATCCTTATAACTCCATACATTAATTAAAATGGTCGGTCTTTGGTATTCTTCCACGATTGCCATAAACCAAATTTTTGAAAAATCTCTCAAAGTGTTCATGATTCTGAAACACATTTTTGCAAACACTTGAGATTTTTATATTTTTCAAATGCTCCCCCTCAACATGTGCTTGAATAATTGTTTTATAAATTTGCACATGTTAGGTAGAGCTCGCACTTTTTGAATTGATCAACTTTCAGTGAACATGACCGATTCGAGACACGCTTACATCACTGGTTAGACCAGCTTGAAATTATTACCCGTCCTGGTTAAGTCCATAGAAAGTTTCTCGAAACGGTACACTCTACTCAGACACATCCTTTTCGAGACACGCTTACATCACTAGTTAGACTAGCTTGAAATTATTACCCGGCCAGGATATGTCCTTTCGATTCATGACAGTATATGTTTCGTCAATTCATTTGTTAAGTCTGAGTCACGATCTCATGTTATGCCAAATCCTTTTTGTTTCCACAAAACATTTGCTCCCCCTCAATGTGTGCATCGATATATAAAGTGGTTTAGCACACATGGGAGAGCTTACTTTTTATGTCCAAAACATTTTGCTCCCCCTCAATATGTGCCTTGGTATACAAAAGAGTTTAGCACATATGGGAGAGCTTACACTTAAATCCAAAACATCACATTTTCATCAGGTTTCATATTTAAATCACATTCTCTCCCCCGATCAAAAATTTCAAACCTTTTGAGATTTGTGATCCCAATTGATTTAAATAATTTAGAAAAACATGGGAGAAAATGTGGCCAGGTTTAACATGTTCTGATGATGAAACATACTTTGCTCCCCCTTAATCTAAGAGGGAGATTCACTGCTCATTTTGCTCAAGATAACTTTTATGACACAAATGATATTGACCTTTTTGCGCAGATGATGTAATCACTCGCTTTTCTGAGTGAGTCAGTGGTCAACATCAATCATCCATCCACCAACAAATCTTCTCAAGTATTGTCGATCCCCTCTTGGCGAGATCCGAGTAAGTACTTCTTTGTTGAAATGATGGTGGTGGAGGTGAAGGTGTTGTTGTTGTTGTTGCCGATGTTGTTGTCGTGGTGAATTCCGAGCCAATCAATAGAATTTGAACGTCTGATTAAATGGTTAGAATGGGAACTGGCACATTCATTTTGGCTATGGAATCTGCATAAGAATATCAACACAGATATACATGCATACAGATACACTATTCCTTAATAGCTACCCTTCAGCAGCTTGCCACATTATAAAACCAAGTTCATCTTATAATCAGACCATAATCAGGAACTACGTCAAACCACTATCTAGCATGAAGAGCAATTAGCAATCATGAACATGGCAATTCACACAGATTTCAATATTTAATTTAGGATCTTAGGAACATGATTCTAACATAATAGCAATCTACCTAAGCGAATCCTGAGAACATATGCACAATATCAACAACCATTAAGCAGCAGAGACAAACAACATTTGAAACTCATTCATTTAGATCATACAAATGCAAGTGGAGTATTCAAAAAACATCAAACACAATTGGTTTTCTAACTTCTTTTAGGTTTTGAGTCTTAAAGCATTTTGGGGATTGTACGAGGATACCAAAGTAACACAAATGAACCTTCTAGATACATAAAGCTAGGAAACTATAAGCAAATTGCACATGATGTCCTAAACTTTCTAGCAACTAACACACTTGGTCATTTGATATATTTAAGCAAGATCCTCTTCAACTAATTCCCCATTAACTACAAAACCATTTCTAACAAGTATGATTTAACCAATAAATCCGTTTGATGATATAAAATTTGAATTCACTCTCCCCCTCAATCAATGACCCGTATTCTAGTTGAACCTCAACTAAAATCACGCTTAACCCCACAACTCATCAAACAAGAACTGTCATGAGGTTTTGTAGTCGTTGATTGAGTGACAAATTTTATGCATAATCCAAGTATAAACAAATTTCATACAACACATATTCACCAAGTGTCTCACAAATAATTTTCAGAAGAATCATAGAATGAAAACTATTTGTTATACTAAGAAGATTTCTCTTCTTTTACAAGAAATGATGCACTGAAACGTACATCAAATCAGGAAACATGGATATGAAGTAATCCATGCCCAGGTGAACATCACCCAGTTGGAGGAACAGCCGTCTTTTTGGCGACGTGCTTTCCCCAATATGAAGCGCGGGTTGCTATCTAAAGTAATAGCAAGCCATTTAGACATGTTTTAATCCTCCATTTTAACTTCTGCTCGAGCTTCATTTAAAGACCCGTGCCATTATTGAATGACATTTCTAAGTCCGTAAATGTTATCGATAAACAGAAGACATGCCTAGGTGAAACTATTTTTGGTATTTTCTATTTTTTCAATTTTTATGGTTTTTCTGGTTTTACGTTTCTCTATTTACAATTAGCAAGATTTTCTATGTATCTATTTACAAGATGGTATAAAATATGAAAACGAATGTAAGAAGCAAAATATATACAAGGATACGAACCAGAAACCATTACTCCTCAGCATTCTGAATCTTCACCGCATTCATCACTTGACTTGCTGAAGAGCAATGTGAGCACTTTCAATCAGGGAATGATTCTGGCTTTTCACTCTCCCCTAATTAGTGCTATCCCCCAATCTGACAACCTTTCTGATGAACACCCATAATAGGAAGAAGACTTTGGATGAACGCCCGAAATATGAAGAAGTCTTTTGATAACCAAATGCATGCCGTCTTTAATCTTCTAACACTCCCGTCCTAGAGTGACGCCGTCAAAAACCTTAGGCATCTTTTTGGTAGTTTAAGTTGAGCCTCAACTGAAATCTAGCTTAACCCCACAACTCATCAAACAAGAACTGTCATGAGGTTAAGCTAAACCACAAATTTAAGCCCAGTAACAACTTGATTTCAGCTTAACCTCACAACTCATCAAACAAGAACTGTCATGAGATTAGGTTAAAATCAAGTTGGACCTACCCTTAAACTACAGAACAACTTGAACCTAACTTAACTCCACAACTCATCAAACAAGAACTGTCATGGGATTAAGTTAAATATCAAGTTGTAAGAAAAGAGCTCAACATTTTTGAATGTAGAGAAGACTGAAGACTCGACCTTCTTCAAGATTGCCCAATGTGGAGGAATAGAATACCAATCATCTTCACCTCACCCAATGCCTTCCAGTAACCTTACATGTAACCCATCAGCCCGCGACATACACATGAGATGATAACTCCCAACAGAGAATGTAGAATAGACTGACGACTCGACCTTCTTCAGTCTTAAGTATAACACCAAAGTAACAAGTTGAACCACTGATCATCTATAGTATGTATCCATCCTTGGATATTAAGCCCTGATCACGTGAACCTGTTGTGCGTCCTTGATGTACACATTCTCTCTCCCCTGATGGTTACGATTAATCAGCCCATGACGTAACAGTGAAATGTAAATACCAAGGTAACAAGTTGAACCACTGATCATCTCTGCGGTTCTCAACACCGGAATATATGATTAAGCCCGATCACACGAGCCTGTTGTGCATCCTTGGTGTACATATTTCTCTCCCCCATGATGGTTACGATTAATTGGAATCATCATCATGATGTGTACATGTAGCCTGATGACGTGTACTTGAAGCATTGACTAGAAACCCATTGTTGCTGATTAGACCAACCCGTGAGACTTTGTCGATTAGCATTCCATGACCAAGTTCTTCAACACCTTGATAGACAGAAGAAGTAGTGTTGGAGAAACATGGTTTGCACGACTCCTGAACTGACGTATTCAGGAGTCGTATGACCAATTCTCAATCATCAACCAACATGTAGATTACTATTCACCCTTTCCCCCCCCCTCAAAAATTGCATATGCCTTCCAACTGCAATTTTTGATGATTGAACTAGTGAATATGAATACCATCAACGGTAAGTAGCTCCACTTGACGGTTCTTGAAGACTAACATGTTGTTTATTCACCCTTTCCCCCCCTCAAAAATTGCATATGCCTGTCAACTGCAATTTTTGGTTGAATACGTGAATAAAAATATACTCCAATATGCGCCGATCTACTTGAAGACTGAATAAGCACGGAAAGAGCATGAATCTTGTTGATGAGAATGGCCATAAATAAGAAGATTCCTCTTCTTTTGAAGATAAAGTGCACTCAAGCGTACACTTTTCTTTTCTTTGAAGAACGAGGCCTGCACTGACTTGTACAGACGTCATTTGATGAAGAACGAGGCCTGCACTGATGTGTACAGACGTCATTACTCTCTCTTTACTTCTTCTCTCATCTAACTCGTTACCAACCCCATTATCATTCTGTCGGCTTGATGTAGTGACCACTGATGGAGAAAACCCAATATGATGAACTTGATACTGAAGTAATATAACCCGAACTTGTGACTTAAACTTGTACTAATGCGTGACAAAGAGCGGTGTAGAGACTTCGTGCAACATCGAATCCTTAAGTACTCTATACTCTTCAACCAACCAACCATCAAGTATAAGACGTACATCACCTCTTGGATATCCACAACTTCGTGTGACACTGAGCACTTCAACGTGACTCCTTAAAGTGATAGTGATTTTGTAATAGAGAGAAAGACAAAATAACTAGATATCCAAGTCCTCGTCATTGTATTGAAAGCTCGAACAAGGATCTCGAAGAATCTTCATCCAACCTCCCTGATATCTTCAGATACTAAGTACACGCACCCATGAAATTTCACTTCAGCCTCAAATAAATAATAATGAATTAACGCCGTAGTCACGTCTTGTGGTTAATGCCCAAATCTAGCCCTTTATGATGCTTTAACTGAACTTTGATAATGGTTTTAACCCGATCATGGTTAAGAGCGCATAGACCATCATCACGGGATTTTACAAATCTATGATTTACACCGAGAAATAAGTTCTTTCTCGGGAATTTATAAAATCAAGAAGAAACCGTGAGACAGTAACAGATTGAATGTGGCATAACTGATTTGGTTTTGGTGAACATCAGTTTGGGTTAAGAATATCTTGTGAAGATTACAGATCACATCACAACTTTTAAACCTTTGGCCAACTAACCAACCTTGTACATAGACTAGTGACCACTCGATGAAGAAAACCCGATATACCAATACTGAAAAACTGAAGTTGAAGTCCCCAAATTTGTTACTTAAGCTTGCACTAATGTTGGAAGAACGGTGTAGAGAATTAATACTCCAAGAAAATCTATGAGTGCTCAATACCCAATCAAAGTATGAGACATTAACACCTCTTGCGATTATCGACAACGTCATTGACGTGTGACACTGAGTACTCCAATAACTCTTAAGTGATAGTTACCCCGACAACTGGTAACTAGATAACCCAAGTCTTCAACTTAAATTTCAAGCACGAGCAAGTTATCATTGAAGGTCATGCATCCAACCAACCCCGACTTCAAGATAAAATAAGTAGACGCCTTCGTGAAATTCAACTTCAATCACAGATAAAGAATACCTGATTAACTTCGTGATCATCTTGTGCTGTTGACTAGCCAAAAAGAAAAGAAACATGCGCTAGTTCTTAGAAGTGCCCATGACTCATAGTCAGTCCTATCAAACAAAGCTGTTTGACCCAGCTACTTGGATGTGGAATAGTTGTCGTACTGTGTACAGGATTTTACAGTTCTTGAGATTTATCTGAGAAATAAATTCAAGAACTAACTGCACAACAGTAAGTATCAAACTGCTGTAGACTGAACCACTGAATCCTGAATCGCTACGTTCTGACCCACTGTAACCGAAACTGCTAAGATTGAAACCGCTGGAGACTGAACCGATACGATCTGACCCGCTGTAACCGGAACAGCTAAAATTCACATCGCTGGAGACGGAACTTCTAGGAAACTTGCGATAATTCTCCCCCTCAAAAAGGACATGAAATGACCTTTTTGCCAAAGCTGAGAGTCCGTGACGTTTGTGAATTTGTCAGGCACAAAACATGGAAAGAGACAAATGATACTACTGCAACGAAGATGGTGATTAAGACTCTCTTGTAGTAACCCCTTGCTTTCCTCATCATCAACGGTTTAGTAGATTAACAATTCATTGAAGCTCGTAATATGCCAAAACCGCTTGATGAAATGCATATGACTTTAAAGTGAGTAAAAGGTTAAAACATGTCTCCAAACAAATCACCTCTTGTCTTTAAGCCTGACTACCTCTTGAGAAGATCTTGAACAACAATCCCATTAGAAGCTTGAGAAAGAACAATCACTTGATGAAGCTTGATAAAGAACAAGTCCGCGACTTAAACTTGCACTAAATTATGATTTAGAACCCATATTGAGCACAACAACGTAACTCCTTTAACCATAGGTAGTGATATATACCCAACCTTCCATCCTTAATTGTATATATCCACTTCGTGAACATCCAAGTCTAATCACCTTAAATTGCAATTGTGATTCAGAACCTATATTGAGCACAACAACGTAACTCCTTTAAATATAGGTAGTGATATATACCCAACCTTCCATCCTTTATTGTATATATCCACTTCTTGAACATCCAAGTCTAATCACCCTAAATATGCTCGAGCAAGGGTCATCAAACATCGTGCATCCATCTACCCCGAGATGTTTGTGACACTAAGTACACCAACCCGTGAATTAACAAACCAATCAAGTTACCATAACTTCCCAATTCCTGCCGATCTTGAAGCACAAACATATCCCCAAAAAGAATAGTCAAACCCCGTAAGTTTTATTATGTCAAAATCCATGTCCCGCCTACTTGTCCAAAATTAATTTCACGGGATTTTACAACTCTTGAGATTTAAACCGAGAAATCGAATCTTTCGCGGGATTTTCTAAAATCAACAAGAGAAACCGTGAAATCAACAAGAACAATAAAGAGTGAGTTGTAATACTAATCTTCAAAATTCCAGTCAAAGAAGTCAAATCTCAACTTGATCGAATCGCAACAAGTCAAGTCGCAGTTTGTCAAATCGCAACAAGTCAAATTGCAATCAACCAAATTGCAATAAGTCAAATCGCAAGTGTCAACTCGCAACGTCAAATCGCAACTAGTCAAATCGCAATCAGTCAAGTTGCAATAAGTCAGATAGCAACTTGTCAACTCGCAATTAATCAAATCGCAATTTGTCAACTATAACTCATATCGCAAAGATCAAATCGTAGGCTCACTTAAATTGTAGGCATCAATAGTACAGTGTTGCCAAATCCACAACTCTGAGATCTCCTTGACATTTAAATACCCAAATACTAGCCTTGACGTATGAATCCTCGTAAAATGTTGTAGATCATACCACTCTTTATCACCAACACGATTAAAGACTCACAACAACCAAAAAATTGCGTGTCTCAACATAATTCTGTTAACAACTTGGCAGCAACTTTAAGCCCACATCCAACAATCCAAACACTACATATATACCATAAGCCCACATGATTAAAGGGTAAGCCCAATCCAATGCCATACTTACCCTAAAGTTACGGTATAAGAATGACACTAGTGACCCTAATCACATTCACTTAGTTAACTCAAACCCTAATCATATTATACTCATCCGCCCCCTTCTCCTATCTCGTTTCTTTCACCTAATAGTCTCTTGTATAATATGCCCTCTTAATCTCTTACAGACAAGCACATCAATATCTTTCAAAGATCTAAGGTAAGTACGTATTTCTTCATTGTGTTTTGATTCAACGAACGAAAGACAAATTAAAACCGATTGGTTTTGAGTTTGATCTTGAACTGTTCGGATATTAACATGAGGCTTGGTCCTCAACTTGATCTCAAAGAGTGGTTATTGTTTTAGTAGTTGAGTTTTGGTTCAAGTGTTTTCATAGCCGAATCAAAAGGAAGATTAAAACATTTAATTGTTTTGATTTTACTTTTAATTGTTCGGACATTAATGAAGTGTTGCTTCAAACCAAATGATCGATGATGAATCTTTCGTGTTTGAATGACCTCTGGTCTTGATTTACAGATGTAATACACGAAATAAGAGACTGAGATTACTTTGTATTAACATTTAAATCCGAGTCATGTTGTCAATTGCTAGTATTGGGGAGTGATGTAAGGGTTAAGGTTGTGATAAGATTAGGATTGGTTATGTTTTTCTTTTGATTTAGTCGAGGCTGAGGATGACTCATTGTACATCAGTCTTTCTTTTGATTCAGAATTACTTTAATGTTTAGTTTTTGTTAGTTAGACTGATGTATTTGATTGAAGTTAGTTTGCGGCTGTTAATGGTTGTGGTCGTAGTGGTATGGTCATCTGCTTCATCTTCATTCAATTTGTTTTACCTTTATCAACCCAGACAAGCCGCATCTGTGCAAAACACATAAGCCGCATACAAGTAAAAATACAAACGGCGTTCGTGATTATACAGACAAACCGCGTACACCTTATATACACAAACCGAGTTCGTGAGAATATAGACAAACCGAGTTCGTGATTGTACAGACAAACCGAGTTCGTGGTTAAACAGACAAACCGAGTCCATGACTAAGTAGACAAACCGCGTCCAGGACAAACCGCATGTTTGACCAGTCAAAGTTGTCACTCTCACACCTTTGTCTTTTACCCCTTTTTGGTTACAATCCAAACTGCACCAAGAATACCCACAAACCGCATTCAAGAACATCCCTTTAACACTAGCAGCAACCAAGAACACAATTATTAAACCCACAAATTTCACCCAACAAGCACTCAATCCCCTTTTCTTTTTTTTTTATTCAAGACACAAGTGTTTATCACCACAAAACCAAGAAAAACTGGATCCACTGCTATTTCAACTTGTAAACTTACTGCTATTACTCTTTTGAATTCGGACCAAGAGAAAGAGAAAAAAAATTAATGAATCAACTCTTTGACCAACTCAGTCAACACAAATCATTTACCACTTCAACAACAAAAAAAATTTCACGATACAAGACCAACAGTGAGTTTAAGCTCCAAGGTATTCCAAAAAAAATGATGCTTTAAACATTTAAGCACCAAGGTTAAGACCAGTAGACCATAAAGCCCAAATGCAGTAAAGCCCAAGACAAACTTAAAGAGCACTCAAGGCTTGTAGTCAAAGATGAATTTGTGGTACGAGCAGCATATTAAGAGACCAGTTGATTTGAACAAAACAAAAAAAATGAGATCGACACACAATCAAACCGAATCAAACCATTGACCACAGATCTGACCAAGATGAAACCAACCGAATATAAAGCCCTTGACCACAGATCTGACCAAGATGAAACCATGGCTCTTGATACCAATTGTAGGAAATAACCATATTGATTGTGTGGATGATTCGGGTGGTCTTGGGTTATGGAAGATTAGATCCATGGTTAGAGAGATGAGATGAACTAGAGAGAGAGAGGGAACCTTGAGAGAAAACCTGGATCTATTAGATTCAAGTGTGTGTAAAGTGACAAGAGTTCCAACCCTTCCCAAGAGTGGGAAGGGGTATTTATACTTCTACATATTGGTGCCCCTAGTGGGCTGTGGAGAGAGCTGACAGTGGGGAAAGCCCCGACCCACTCCACAAATATAAATACGACTAATACTATTAATACTAATACTAATAATACTAAGCTAATATAAATAAGCCTACGAGCTATATAAATACTAATTAGATGCTCGGGGTGCCCGAGCCTTCATCTGAATATTTATATTCCTAACAGTACATTGTCATTATTCATCAAAAACCCCATGAGAAATTTTTGCTAAAATCTTCTCTCGACTAGGAAAAACGGTTTTTGAACATTGTTCATACAAATACAAAAACGTTATGTTTTAAGCATCACTTGCATAATGTCTCTTGAATGCTAAAGGGAATACATAATTAATATGTATTTTCGGGTACATTCAAATGAAGCTACATTGAATTAGGAGCGTTTGGGTTATCTCTCGTTTTATCACAAAACTTGCATAAACAACATTTTCATGCATCAAAAGAAGTCGAGATAACCGTACCTCCACATTGTCCCCAAGTAGGGACACACTAGACCTTTATACGTATTTTCGATAATTTTAACTAAATTATATATTTTTCGTTTCTAGGATTACTATGCCTCCCGCAACTAACTACGATCACAAAAAGACCATCGATTACCTTCCCAAACACCACAAAACCAAGGGTCTCACCGAAGCCCAAGTCAATATATTCAAAGCTTTAGAAAAACGATACGTCCATGAGGGTAGGGTTGTAAACTCCTCATTCTATGAAAATACTAATCTCCGCGAGCAATTGGCCGCGATTCATTTTGATTGTCTTTTAGACATTGATGAGCCTATCATTCCTTGGTTCATTCTTGAGTTCTACGCAACCGTAGGTCTTAGTTCAAGCGACAATGGTCTTATGAGCATTCACTTTAGAGTCAATGGAACCCTTTTCAACATTCCCTTAGATCAATTTGGTGATGTTTTAGGAGTTCCTAATCAAGGAACATGTGTCTACTCGGATAAATGGTCATTAACAATCTTAGAGTCCAACCTTGAAAGAACGGCACCATATGCCACTCCTTTGACCGCCAAAGAAACCATTAGGGAACATCTTTTCTTGCCTAGGAATAACCAAACTAGGTTGCACCGAGGTTATCATGTACCTAGAGATCCTTTTGCCATGGAACTAAATGAACTTAGGCCCGAATTTAGAAAGCTAGAGGATGTGTTAAGGGCAAATTTCATTAGCACCGTTGGGAACCGAGACCATATCAATGCATGTCTTCGTTACATGATGTATTGTGTGTCCACTCATCAACCTTTCAACCTTGCATACTATATCGCCAAGCGAATGGCCGATATTCCGGTACAAGGTACCACGGCAATGCCCTACGGAATGCTCTTGACTCGTCTCTATAGAGCTTTTTCACCCATTCCTAAAAATACCTTAGGTTTTGTTCTCGATTATGATGAGATTCCACACACTTTTGTTCCCTTAAGTGATCATAGGGTAGCGGTTGCAAAAGGCAAACGTCCTCGTCCTCTTACATCATCATCATCATCATCATCAATAAGCGAAGATGATGGTTTGCCTAACTCTAGGATCTCACCACCCGAGTACTTGAGTCAACTTCCTCCAATCCCGAATGAATCCGAGGAGCATTGTCAGACAAAAGGAATGATGAAGAATTTGGGGCGTTGGATCATGAAACTTCACAAGGGTTACAAGAAATTGAGCAAGAAGTTCAAGTGAGAGGAGTGTTTGGATTTAGACCATATTAGACAATAATGTGTTGAACTTATGTGTATCTTGAGATATTATGTTAGTACTTGATATGTGTATAAGCTAACTTGATATTGCAGGTCGATAGCACATGTTGTTATCAATTTTCCAAGTTTAAGCCCCCATTTGGCTTAAGTCCCTACATGGTAAGAAATTATGATCGGATTAAACTATGTGCAAACGTGTGTTAGTATTCATGTTTTTAGCTTTATTCCACTACATATTAGCTATTACATACATTATAGGAGAATTTTCGGGTTTTGGTCGAAAAATGCGAAATTTGACATGCTCTCTGTTTGTTTTAGCACATTCGGACGACGGATCTGGCGAATCCCAAATTTTGGATCCTCCTAGAATACTCTTTGGCTCTGCCAATCCTGAACCTGCGGATCCGGCGGATCCAAAAATTTGGATCCGTCTTTGTTATCGATTGGATCCACAGGTTTCAACAGTAACTTTTCAAAAAAATTCCCGACTCATCCCGACACTTAGATTTTGGTTTGTAGCTTTTTTAGATTATATTCACTGATCATTAAAATCTCTAGAATGATTTAGGAACTCTTAGAACCCTAAAAACTCAATTTTCCACCAAAATTTGAATTTTCAAATTTTACATGTGAGTTACCTTTCTAATACAAGCAAGGAACCCTTTTGAGGGATCCGTCAAATCCGTGGAAACATCTTATCAACAGATTTTTCACTATCTCCTTGCATTTACTGCAAATCCCCCTCATATCACTCAACTCCATTTCAATGGGTTGACCTTGAGATGTGACAAGCTTAAATTTTTGTTCTAAATCATTAGGAACCAACATTCTCCATTGGATTTACATCCAATGCAAACACACAGACCAACAAACCTTCTGCCTATAAATTAGTACCTTAGAACCATCACAAATCACACAACAACCATCTTCTCTACATTTCTCTCCTGTACATCTTAGCTACATTATCAACCATGACAAAATCAAGTACCTCATCCACTAGCAAACCCCCAAAATGAACTGCTCGTATTAGTGTTAAGCCATGTTGCTTCATAAACTTAGCAAACTTATCATCAAAGGAACCATCTCCTCTAAATTTCTCATCACCTATTGCAAGTGAGAATTTCCTCACACTCTCCACTCCAACACCACCAAATGTAGTCATTCATACTCCACCACCAACAATTACTCCAATAGCTACCACTCCACTACCCGCTCCATCACAACCTGTTAGATCACCATCACCCCCAAAATCACCCAAACTCCAACCAATGGAGCTATTTAGGACTCCACCTTCATCACCACACCCATACCTTGATGACTTGGAAGACCTTCCACCAAGGTCAACCAATCCTCCACCCATGACCTTTGAAGGTCAACAACCCATGCTTTTTCATCCGGTTTACCCGGATATCCATGGTCCTTTATACCATGATGCACCACCACCACAACCACAACCACAACAACTCTCACCAAGATCCACTCTCCATTCCATTGATGAAGAGTTTTGGATTAATCAACCCAACACCCAAGCCGAGATCAACGAGGAGCTAAACCGCCTCTATGCATTCTCAAACATGGTTGACTCCCATCTCCAAGAGGCTATGGACTTATAATCCACCTTGTTAGCCTCCATTACGGGTCCAACAACCATTCCACCACCACCTCCATCCAATAATCCACCACCACCATCAACCAACAACCAACCACCACCACCACCACAAACCCATGAGACTACTCTTCCTCCCGGTTTTTCAAGCCATGATTGCTCGCATTGCGAGAGAACCGCTCATTTGGCCCAAAGGACCAACATTTTCGTCCATGAGCTCCAAAATGAAATGAGGTTCATCTTGAACCATATTCTAGAGCGTCTCAATGCAATCTCTCATCCTCCTCAATAGGAGCTTTGTTCATTTCCTCTTATAGGAACTTTTAGAATGTTGTTTTAGAATTTTTCTTATTAGTATTTATTTTCCTTGTTTGAATGTAACATCATTTTTTCCAAGTAATGAATGTTATGTTTTTATGCTTGTGGGTGATCAACATTAAGCATATTATCTCATTTTAGAATACTAACATCATAGTATGATTGTTTTAACTTCACATATCGCTTTGATCAAATGTACATTAGGTACTAAATTTTGATCAGATACTTCATTTTGACTTTTTAAAGTCAAATGGGCTGAAACTTATTATTTGGTTGATTATTACATATGCATTTTACTTCCATGAAGTAACTAACTTTTCTTTTGTAGCATCTCCTATCCTTGAAATGTATACGTTGGTACTCTAGCAATGAAGAGTATACATCGAGGGGGAGCACATCATATTCTAACCATTTATTTTGTAGATTCATACATCATAACCTTGGTACTCCATTTAGGGGGAGTATAAATCAAGGGGGAGCTTTAAAGTTCTCAAAATCGCATTCCGCTACGCATATCTTCTTTTTGTTTCGACAAAAAGGGGGAGAAAGGATTAAGTTTGCATTACTGTGAAACATCACAATACATACATTTATACTTGAAATTGTTTTCAAAACTTGCATAAAACAAACTTAATCTATATTTTTAAAAAGACTCATATTTCATTTATTCATTTGCTTAAAAATACACCTTATGTTTTGTCATCAACAAAAACGGGGAGATTGTTAATACAAATATCGTCCCAAAAACGTTATTTATATTTTACGATCTTTACTTAGTTTTGTTAATGACAAATACAAGGTATATCTTTTAGCAAATCATAAATACAAGTTAAAGTCTTTATAGAACACATTCACATTTCACAAGATCACTAGAATTTATATTTTATACATTTACATGTTTATTTCCTAAAATGGAAACTTTATTTTTCAAAAGTTAGGATGACATCATGGCATGCATCATATACACAATCTTGGTAAGATTTTGTGATATTTTGTTTAGATCTTCAAGCCAAAGAGTTGACATTTGAAGATATGGAAAGATATGGCAAGATTTGGAAAGATTTGAAGATCTCTTAGCTGGCTTGACACGGCGGATCCAAACGGATACAAAGACGGATCCAAGTTTTGGGATCTGCCGGATCCGCCGCCTGTTGCTCAGCTTTGCCTATAAATAGCAAGCTGATCATTTGGCCATTCTCATCACTCATATAGTTTAAATACATACTCATTCATTTACTAACCCATATCATTCATTCATCTCATTTGATCTTTCCTTTTGTAGCAAAGGGATCAAACATACAAGGATCAACGTTCTGTCGTTATCCGTCTAGCTTAGCCACTGTGTGATCTTGTACTAGTTTACATATCATTGTTTGTATCATTTGTATCAGTAGAGTGAGGTTAGTGTTTTAGTCCTTAAAACAAAAAGAGTGTTGGGAGTGGTTGTACCCTTGTAAAAGAACCAAACGGGAGTGGTTGTACCCTTGTAAAAGAACCAAACGGGAGTGGTTGTACCCTTGTGAAAGAACCAAACGGGAGTGGTTGTACCCTTGTAAAGAACTCGGTGTTTAGCTTAGTACTAGAAAAATAAGTAAGCGACGTGTAAAGGTTTTCTCCACCTAGAAGGGAGTTTGTTTCTTAGTGAAAGATAACTCTCGAGTTAGAGGCTCGAGGAGTGGAGTAGGGAAAGGAAGAGAGTCCTTGTAGCCGAACCACTATAAACATCCGTGTTGTGTGGTTTGATCATTCCTCTCTTTACTTTTCATATATATTGTGTGATTATTTGTTTGTGTATGTTTTCTTTGAAATCACATTAAGTAACAAAGAGAAAAAAATTTTAAAAACGGTAAAACTATTCAACCCCCCCCCCCCCCCGCCTTCTAGTTTTCCACTAAACAATATAACAAGAGTTTGATTTTCCTAACTGAATATACCATAAACATTTGGTATTTCATTAGGATTAATATTGTAAGACAATCTTACAATATGTAAGATAAATATATTTTGTTTGGCTTATCTATTCACCAAGTTAACTTAATAGTATAATAGAATTTTCAAGCGAATTGCATGCTATATAACATAAGTGCTTTTTGACCAAGTCACTTCATGTTCATGTCTCAACAAGAAGACATAAACTGTTATAATCCCACTATATGTTATAAATCTTTGATCAACTCAATGACTTCTTGTATATGTCTTAATTAAAAAATATAACAAGTTAATGTCTTACTTTATTATAAGTATTGTACCAATTAAAAGACTTCATGTTTATATCTTTACAATAAAACATAAACATGTTTAACTAAAGTAATTATGAACACCATCTCTTGGTTTCAATAGTAATTTCAAGTTAATTTATTACTTCACTTATTTTATGTCATTCCAAAATTACATATATATTCAAATTGAAGTAGTATTAGATTACTTCATTTATTTATGTCATTTCAATAATACATAAATATTTAGTTTGAAGTAGTCTTATTATCATATTGACACTTGTTCTAATAGGTACCCAATTTAGAAACTACAAATTTTCTAGATACGTTCTCACGTAACATGGATGTTTACCTTGTTGTTGCAATCTAGCTAAGCTCTCACATAATGTAAATTGCAACACCAAGTATTTCTTGGATTAGATGTGAATAAGTCACATTAGAACGTTAGTCTCTTACCTTGCAGTCAAGAGAATCCTTTAAATCATATTCCTATGTGTTGTACCTTGCACACAATAAAGATTTCTCCCACTTGTGCATGGAACAACATCATGTATCAGATAAACAGCACGTCATTCGTTTGTTTATGTGATCAATATTGTTGGGAATTATCAAGAGAAGACTTAATGAGAAGAACATACTTAAGTCTGCTGGTTACGTGGTTAAGTCTGTTAGTTATATTAGTTAAGTCTTGTCATTGTTAAGTCTGGTCGTTCATTGTTAAGTCTGGTAGAGTATTAATAGTTAAGTCTGGTTGACTTAAATTATTAAGTCTGTTTATGAAAGTTAGGAAAGTTGTTAGAGTTAAGTTAGGAAAGGATACGTAATTATCTTTAGAGAAGATACGTGTATCCTTCTAAACGTTTTGTATCTAGGGTTTCCTTAGTGTATAAAAGGAACCTTAGGCATTAGTTTTTGATAACGACGAAGATTGTACTCATATTGATTAAAAGAATTTATATACGAAGTTATTTATAGTTATTGTGTTCTTCATTGTTAGTGTTAAGATTCCGCATTAGCATTAGCAATTCGTGTTAGAGTTTCTTACTTAGATTGATTTGAATTTATTCAAGTCGTCTAACAAGTAACAAGGCTACTTGGATCCATAACGTGTGGACCTACAAGTGTATCAGAGCCTGTAAAGAGACTCTGAGTTTAAAGAAACACAACAACCAAACCCTTAATTCACTCACCTAAACCCTGTAAAATGTCTGACGTTGAAAATCCCAATAAGAATGATGGTTTCTCAGTTCACAACAGTGATGATGAAAAATCAATCCATGATGAAGAAAAACCTGAAGCAAGCACATCTAGACAACAACAACCCATCTCTGCAACTACAACCATATCCAACATAAAACTCCCAATCCTAAAGAGAGAAGAATATGACATCTGGGCTATGGAGATGGAACATTATCTGGAGTATATTGACAGCGAAGTCTGGAAGGTCATACAGAATGGGAATTCAAAGAAAAGGATTTCACAAGGAATAGATGGAGTGATTAGGATATTACCACCAGTATCTGCTGAAGAGATACAGGCTGTTGAAAAAGAGAAGAAGGCCAAGACTATGCTGTTAATGGCAATTCCCAAAGAGCATTTGAGAAGGTTTCATGGCATGAATTGTGGAACGTTGTTGTTCTTGAAGTTCAAACACTTGGGATATGAATCTTAGTAATGTGTTTGAGAGATATTTATGTATTGAATGTGTTTAGCATGCGGAATCTACTACAACACACTTTAAAAGAACATAAGGTGGTGAGTTTAAGTAATAGTGAGAATGCAATGAACAAATAACACAACTTTGGTTAACACAAAACGATTCAATATTATTGATGAAATAATACGGATGATCTAAAATATCACCAGGATTACAAAGTAATCTTGAATCTTTGATTGTAAAGGATTTGTAATTTGAAGTAACTAAGTTACTTGAGAGATAGTTTTGTTTTTGGTTATTGGTTGTGAAAGATACATGCATGAAGTAGTGACTAAGATATCCTTTTATAAGATAAGGATATCTTATTACATGTTGTCAAGTGGAAGAGTATTATACTATACTTTGACTATTATGTGCGCTTACAATTAAATACAACTACCCATGTACAACTCTGATAATATTCCTCTGTCACCACAGAAGACTAATCTACTTCTACATAACGTATAACTTTGTACAAAGACTAATAATTCAACTAAATATCTATTACAAAATATCTAATCGACTTGACATAAGCTTGGCAGGCTCTTCATCAACCAGCAGTACCTTCTACCCAGAAGGTACTGGTAGAACATCTTCATACTTGTTCAAAATCAACTAGCAGGCTCTTCTCATCATTGGCAGGCTCTTTGACTTTGATCATTTTATTCCCAACAATCCTCCCCTAAACTTGTTATTTCCATTAAAATACACAAGTTTCTGATGAATAAAATACATACCTTGAGGATTTGAGAGAACTCTTCCAAAAACCTTTACTTTCTATCCTTCCTTTTTCTTTCATATTGCTCAGATATGCTCCTCAGCAAACTCTGAACAATTTATGAGTTTTCTTCATCCTTGTCACACCTTAATCTATTGGAGATCATAGCTTTAAGCACTTCATAGCTAAGTGGATACTCTTTCTCAGCTAACATAAAGAGTTCTATCCCACTCTGTGTGAAAAGGTGATGAATATTGCTATGGCTTAGAAGTTCCCAAGTTGTTGAAGGATCATAATAGGGAAATTTCCAATGAACATCTTTGGGATCAGGATCAAACATCCTATTGTGTAGGAAATAACCATATTGATTGTGTGGTTGATTCGGGTGGTCTTGATTCATGAAAGATTAGATCCATTGTTAGAGAGATGAAGAACTAGAGAGAGAGGGAACCCTTTGAGAGAAAATCTGGATATTAGATTAATTGTGTGAAGAGTTCCAACCCTTCCCAAGTGTGGGAAGGGGTATTTATACTTCTACATATTTGTGCCCCTAGTGGGCTGTGGAGTGAGCTGACAGTGGGGAAAGCCCCGACCCACTCCACAAATATAGATACGACTAATCTAATAAAACTAATAATACTAATAATACTAAGCTTATATAAATAAGCCTACGAGCTATATAAATGCTAATTAGATACTCGGGGTGACCGAACCTTCATATGAATATTTATATTCCTAACAATCTCCCCCTAAGGGAGGTCACCCCGGAAATAATAACTTGAATTCTAGCATTTTGTCTTCTGAAGATGTCTTCATAGCTCGTAGTCTTTGATTCTTCATTGTCTTGAAACATCATGCATTCAGCAGTGATCTTGTGATGACCTTTCCTTGTCTTGGATGATCTTTGAGTATTCTTCGACTTTATCATCCAACATTTGTTTCCAAGTCATCTTTCAGGAGTATGTTTCCATGTGATGTATAAATCTTTGAGCCGACATGCTCACACTATTTGGTGTCATGATCTTTAGCATCAGAGTTTGCAGAAGCCGTGTTAAAGGTCTTTTAGGTTGATCATGACTTTGTTGAGTTACAATGATGATGTAGTGTGAACATGTGGTAGAGAATTGGCATCTTTTCTGCAACCAGCTACCACAGCAACCAGCTACAGCATTCCTCAGCTACAATCGCCAGAAGTTCCTGCATACGACAGTTAGCAATAAAACGTCCGGTACTTACAGGTTCGGACTTCGAGATTGTTAACAGCATAGTGTGAAAACTCTCTCTAACCCTTACCAAGACCGTTCCTAATCGAAAACCCACAGAGGGCTTTTTAAGATCGAACCGTAGCACATCAACGATTAGGTGAGTCGCTGGAGATCACTCCACGACTATAGACCGTTAGAAACCGCCGTGACCACTAAGCGTAATCCATAAAGAATTACCGAAGTGACCTGCTTTCAGGGCTGCTTGATGTTGACCCTGGCAGGAATTTCCATTCAATCATTGAGAATTACATTTGTAAATTCCCTCATAAATGTTCTGGCAGATTGCTAAGATCTGCGTAGGACTCATAAGTTTACAACTGGTGTCCTTAATGTTGAACACCCAGTGTAGAAATAATTCGTGTTCCTATGAGATCTTTTTATGCATCTCGTGGCTCTAGACTCTATAGTGCGTTTTGATTTAGTGAGCGGAGGCTGGAGAGAACTGCCACCTATTCAATATCATCTAACTCGGAGTGAGAGAGACGATAGGAATGTATTGAACTCCGTGACAATTGAAACAAGAATCCTTTGAGGGACTTTGAGTGGCAAGGGAGGGTTGTGCAGCGTATCACTGGGTCCATGATACTTTGTCTTCAATGTCAGCAATCAACTAAGTGATTCTGACAGCATATGTATTGACCCGGTTTCTGCCTAAGTGTAAGGAGGGCTTCTTTCTTTTCACCCTTTACCTTTACATTTCTTTTTCATTCTTCAACCCCTTCAATGCTTACCGAGACTTCATAACTAACACCTTGTTGGGTTTGTTCCAGTGTTAGCTCCATCTCAGTCGGCACTCTTCCCTCATTCACTTTTCTCCTTTTTAATCATACCTAAGGACTTCTATACTAACTAGTGGATTGTCCCTGGGTAGATCCCTCCGGCTCTGGCGGGATCGTGGGAACTTGAGCCTAACCTAACCATCCTTATAACTCCATACATTAATTAAAATGGTCGGTCTTTGGTATTCATCCACGATTGCCAAACCAAATCTTTGAAAAATCTCTCAACGTGTTCATGATTCTGAAACACATTTTTGCAAACACTTGAGAGTTTTATATTTTTCAAATGCTCCCCCTCAACATGTGCTCGGTTGATTGTTTTATAAATTTGCACATGTTAGGTAGAGCTCGCACTTTTTGAATTGATCAACTTTCAGTGAACATGACCGATTCGAGACACGCTTACATCACTAGTTAGACTAGCTTGAAATTATTACCCGGCCTGGTCAAGTCCATAGAAAGTTTCTCGAAACGGTACACTCTACTCAGACACATCCTTTTCGAGACACGCTTACATCACTGGTTAGACCAGCTTGAAATTATTACCCGGCCAGGATATGTCCTTTCGATCAATGACAGTATATGTTTCGTCAATTCATTTGTCAAGTCTGAGTCACGATCTCATGTTATGCCAAATCCTTTTTGTTTCCACAAAACATTTGCTCCCCCTCAATATGTGCATTGATATACAAAAGAGTTTAGCACATATGGGAGAGCGTACATTATACTTTCCAAAACATCACATTTTCATCAGGTTTCATATTTAAATCACATTCTCTCCCCCGATCAAAAATTTCAAACCTTTTGAGATTTGTGATCCCAATTGATTTAAATAATTTTAGAAAATGTGGGAGAAAATGTGTCCGATTTAATATATTCTGATGATGAGAACATACTATGCTCCCCCTTAAACTAAGAGGGAGATTCACTGCTTATTTTGCACACTTGATTATTATGACACAACTGATATTGACCTTTTTTTGTGCAGACGATGTAATTATCCGCTTTTCTAAGTTAGTAGTCAACATCAACTATCCAACCACCAACAAATCTTTCGCAAATGTCGTTGATCCCCACTTAGCGAGACCAAAATAGATGAATGGTGGTGATGGTGGTGAAAGTGTTGTTGTTGTTGTTGTTGCCGACATTGTTGTTGAGGTGAATTCCGAGCCAATCAATAGAGTTTGAACGTCTGATCAAATGGTTAGAATGGGAACTGGTACATTCATTTTGGCTATGGAATCTGCATAAGAATATCAACACAGATATACATACATACAGATACACTATTCCTAGATAGCTACCCTTCAGCAGCATGCTACATTATAATACCAAGTTCATCTTATAATCAAACCCCAATCAGGAACTACGTCAAACCACTATCTAGCATGAAGAGCAAATAGCAATCATGAACATGGCAATTCACACAGATTTCAATATTTCATTCAGGATCTTAGGAACATGATTCTAACATAATAGCAATCTACCTAAGCGAATCCTGAGAACATATGCACAATATCAACAACAATTAAGCAGCAGAGACAAACAACATTTGAAACTCATTCACTTAGTTCATACAAATGTCATAGGAGTATTCCAGAACATCAAACACAACTGGTTTTCTTACTTCTTTTAGGTTTTGAGTCTTAAGGTGTTTAGGGGATTAAACAAGGATTCCAAAGTAACACAAATGAACCTTCAAGATACATAAAGCTAGGAAACTATAAGCAAATTGCACATAATGTCCTAAACTTTCTAGCAACTAACACACTTGGTCATTTGATATATTTAAGCTAGATCCTCTTCAGCTAATTCCCCATTAACTACAAAACCATTTCTAACAAGTATGATTTAACCAATAAATCCGTTTGATGATATAAAATTTGAATTCACTCTCCCCCTCAATCAATGACCCGTATTCTAGTTGAACCTCAACTAAAATCACGCTTAAACCCCACAACTCATCAAACAAGAACTGTCATGAGGTTTTGTAGTCGTTGATTGAGTGACAAATTTTATGCATATTCCAAGTATAAACAAATTTCATGCTACACATAATCACCAAGTGTCTTACAAATAATTTTCAGAAGAATCATAGAATGAAAAACTATTTGTATACAAAGAAGACTTCTCTTCTTTTACAAGAAATGATGCACTGAAACGTACATCAAATCAGGAAACATGGATATGAAGTAATCCATGCCCAGGTGAACATCACCCAGTTGGAGGAACAGCCGTCTTTTTGGCGACGTGCTTTCCCCAATATGAAGCGCGGGTTGCTATCTAAAGTAATAGCAAGCCATTTAGACATGTTTTAACAATCCATTTTAACTTCTGCTCGAGCTTCATTTAAAGACCCGTGCCATTATTGAATGACATTTCTAAGTCCGTAAATGTTATCGATAAACAGAAGACATGCCTAGGTGAAACTATTTTTGGTATTTTCTATTTTTAAATTTTTATGGTTTTTCTGGTTTTACGTTTCTCTATTTACAATTAGCAAGATTTCTATATAACTATTTACAAGCAGGTATAAAATATGAATAAGTATATATGTACAAGGATACGAGCCAGAAACCATTACTCCTCAGCATTCTGAATCTTCACCGCATTCATCACTTGACTTGCTGAAGAGCAATGTGAGCACTTTCAATCAGGGAATGATTCTGGCTTTTCACTCTCCCCTAATTAGTGCTCTCCCCCAATCTGACAACCTCTGACGATCACCCATAATAGGAAGAAGACTTTGGATGAACGCCCGAAATATGAAGAAGTCTTTTGATAACCAAATGCATGCCGTCTTTAATCTTCTAACACTCCCGTCCTAGAATGACTCCGTCAAAAACCTTAGGCAACTTTTCGGTAGTTTAAGTTGAGCCTCAACTGAAATTTAGCTTAACCTCACAACTCATCAAACAAGAACTGTCATGAGATTAGGTTAACATCAAGTTGGACTTAACCTTAAACTACGGAACAACTTGAACCTAACTTAACTCCACAACTCATCAAACAAGAACTGTCATGGGATTAAGTTAAATATCAAGTTGTAAGAAAAGAGCTCAACATTCTTGAATGTAGAGAAGACTGAAGACTCGACCTTCTTCAAGATTGCCCAATGTGGAGGAATAGAATACCAATCATTTTCATCTCACCAAATGTCTTCCAGTACCCTTACATATAACCCATCAGCCCGCAGCATACACATGAGAAGATAACTCCCAACAGAGAATGAAGAATAGACTGATGACTCGACCTTCTTCAGTCTTTAGTATAACACCAAAGTAACAAGTTGAACCACTGATCATCTATAGAATGTATCCATATTTGGATATTAAGCCCTGATCACATGAACCTGTTGTGCGTCCTTGATGTACACATTCTCTCTCCCCTGATGGTTACGATTAATCAGCACATAACGTAGCAGTGAAACGATAATACCAAGGTAACAAGTTGAACCACTGATCATCTACAGTATTTATCCATCCTGGATATTAAGCCCTGATCACGTAAACCTGTTGTGCGTCCTTGGTGTACACATTTCTCTCCCCCATGATGGTTACGATTAATCGGAATCATCATCATGATGTGTACATGCAGCCTAATGAAGTGTGCATGAAGCATTGACTAGAAACCCTTTGTTACTGATTGTACCAGCCCGTGAGACGATGTAGATTAGCATTCCATGACCATGTTCTTCAACACCTTGACAGACGGAAGAAGTAGTGTTGGAGAAACATGGTTTGCACGACTCCTGAACTGACGTATTCAGGAGTCGTATGACCATTCTCAATCATCAACCAACATGTAGAATAATATTCACCCTTTCCCCCCCTCAAAAATTGCATATGCCTGCCAACTGCAATTTTTGATGATTGAACCAGTGAATATGAATACCATCAACGATAAGTAACTCCGCTTGACGGTTCTTGAAGACTAACACGTTGTTTATTCACCCTTTCCCCCCCTCAAAAATTGCATATGCCTGTTAACTGCAATTTTTGGTTGAATACGTGAATAAAAGAATACTCCAATAAGCGCCGATCCACTTGAAGATTGAATAAGCACGGAAAGAGCATGAATCTTGTTGATGAGAATGGCCATAAATAAGAAGATTCCTCTTCTTTTGAAGATAAAGTGCACTCAAGCGTACACTTTTCTTTTCTTTGAAGAACGAGGCCTGAACAGAGGTATTCAGACGTCATTATGTTGAAGAGCGAGGCCTGCACTGACTTGTACAGACGTCATAATGATGAAGAGCGAGGCCTGCACTGACGTGTACAGACGTCATTATGATGAAGAACGAGG
Source organism: Artemisia tridentata subsp. tridentata (assembly GCA_021014915.2). Classification (NCBI taxonomy): domain Eukaryota; kingdom Viridiplantae; phylum Streptophyta; class Magnoliopsida; order Asterales; family Asteraceae; genus Artemisia; species Artemisia tridentata. The sequence goes on from CP139505.1 coordinate 365,966,774, forward strand.
CTTGAACTGCTGTGTTCAAACGTCATTTGATGAAGAGCGAGGCCTGCACTGGCTTGTACAGACGTCATCATCTCTCTCTTTACAACTTCTCTCATCTAACTCGTTACCAACCCCATTATCATTTTGTCGGCTTGAAATCGTGACCACTGATGGAGAAAAACCCAATATGATGAACTTGAGCCTGAAGTAACATAACCTGAACTTGTGACTTAAACTTGTGCTAATGCGAGACAAAGAGCGGTGCAAAGACTTCGTGCAACATCGAATCCCTAAGTACTCTATACTCTTCAACCAACCAACCATCAAGTATAAGACATACATCACCTCTTGGATATCCACAACTTCGTGTGACACTGAGCACTGCAATGTGACCCCTTAAAGTGATAGTTATTTTGTAATAGGGAGAAAGAAAAAATAACTAGATATCCAAGTCCTTGTCATTGTATTGAAAGCTCGAACAAGGATCTCGAAGAATCTTCATCCAACCTCCCCGATATCTTCAGATGCTAAGTACACTCACCCATGAAATTTCACTTCAGCCTCAAATAAATAATAATGAATTAACGCCGTAGTTACTTCTTGTGGTTAATGCCCAAATCTAGCCCTTTGTGATGTATCGACTGAACTTTGATAATGGTTTTAACCCGATCCTGGTCAAGAGCGCATAGCCCATCATCACGGAATTTTACAACTCTATGGTTTAAACCGAGAAATAAGTTCTTTCGCGGGATTTTACAAAACCAAGAAGAAACCGTGAGACAGTACCCGATTGAATGTGGCATGACTGATTTGGATTTGGAGAACATCAGTTTGGGTTAAGAATATCTTGTGAGAATTACAGATCACATCTCAACTTTTTAAAACCTTTGGCCAACTAACCAACCTTGAACATAGATTAGTGACCACACGATGAAGAGAACCCGATATACCAATACTGAAAACTGAAGTAGAAGACCCCAAATTTGTTACTTAAGCTTGCACTAATGTTGGAAGAACGGTGTTGAGAATTAATGCTCCAAGCAAATCTCTAAGAGCTCCATACCCAACCAAAGTATGAGACATTAACACCTCTTGCGATTATCGACATCGTCATTGACGTGTGACACTGAGTACTCCCATGACTCTTAAGTGATAGTTACCCCGACTGCTGGTAACTAGATAACCCAAGTCTTCAACTTAAAATTTTAACGAGCAAGTTATCATTGAAGGTCATGCATCCAACCAACCCCGACTTCAAGATAAAATAAGTAGACGCCTTCGTGAAATTCGACTTCAATCACAAATAAAGAATACCTGATTAACTTCGTGATCATCTTGTGCTGTTGACTAGCCAAAAAGAGAAGAAACATGCGCAAATTCTTAGAAGTGCCCATGACTCATAGTCAGTCCTATCAAACAAAGCTGTCTGATCCAGCTACTTAGATGCGAAATAGATGTCGTACTGTGTACAGGATTTTACAGTTCTTGAGATTTATCTGAGAAATAAATTCAAGAACTAACTGCACAACAGTAAGCTTCAAACTGCTGTAGACTGAACCACTGAATCCTGAATCGCTACGATCTGACCCGCTGTAACCGACACTGCTAAGATTCAAACCGCTGGAGACTGACCCGATACGATCTGACCCGCTGCAACCGGAACCGCTAAAATTCACATCGCTGGAGACGGAACTTCTAGGAAACTTGCGATAATTCTCCCCCTTAAAAAGGACATGAAATGACCTTTTTGCCAAAGCTGAGAGTCCGTGATGTTTGTGAATTTGTCAGGCACAAAACATGGAAAGAGACAAATGAAACTACTGCAACGAAGATGGTGATTAAGACTCTCTTGTAGTAACCCCTTGCTTTCCTCATCATCAATGGTTTAGTAGATTAACAATTCATTGAAGCTCGTAATATGCCAAAACCGCTTGATGAAATGCATATGACTTTAAAGTGAGTAAAAGGTTAAAACATGTCTCCAAACAAATCACCTCTTGTCTTTAAGCCTGACTACCTCTTGAGAAGATCTTGAACAACAATCCCATTAGAAGCTTGAGAAACAACAATCACTTGATGAAGCTTGATAAAGAACAAGTCCGTGACTTAAACTTGCACTAAATTATGAATTAGAACCTATATTGAGCACAACAACGTAACTCCTTTAAATATAGGTAGTGATATATACCCAACCTTCCATCCTTAATTGTATATATCCACTTCATGAACATCCAAGTCTAATCACCTTAAATTGCAAATTGTGATTTAGAACCTATATTGAGCACAACAACGTAACTCCTTTAAATATAGGTAGTGATATATACCCAACCTTCCATCCTTTATTGTATATATCCACTTCTTGAACATCCAGGTCTAATCACCTTAAATACGCTTGAGCAAGGGTCAACAAACATCATGCATCCATCCACCCCGAGATGCTTGTGACACTAAGTACACCAACCCGTGAATTAACAAACCAACCAAGTTACCATAATTTCCCAATTCCTGCTGATCTTGAAGCACAAACTTATCCCGAAAAATTAGTCACACCCCGTAAATTTCATTATGTCTAAATCCAAGTCCAGCCAATTTGTCCAAAATTAATTTCACGGGATTTTACAGCTCTTGAGATTTAAACCGAGAAATCGAATCTTTCGCGGGATTTTCTAAAATCTACAGGAGAAACCGTGAAATCAACCTGAATACCCAAGAGTGAGGTGCAATACCAATCTTCGAAATTCAAGTCACATGAGTCAAATCACAACTTGATCAGATCGCAACAAGTCAAGTCACAGATTTTCAATTTGCAACAATTCCGATTGCGATCAACCAAATCACAATTTGTCAAATCACAAGTGTCAACTCACTACGTCAAATAGCAACTGGTCAACTCACAGTCAGTCAAGTCGCAACAAGTCAAAATGTAACTTGACAAATCGCAATTAAACAAATTGTTATTTGTCAGCTATAACTCAAATTGCAAAGATCAAATTGCAGGCTCACTCCAGTCGTAGGCACTAATAGAACAATGCTGACAAATCCACTCCTCTGAATCTACGTTGATATTCATAAACCCAAATACGAGCCGTGACGTGAATATCCTTGCGAGATTATATACGACCAAAGTCTCACTCGTATAGCCAAACACTTATAAAACATTGTGAATCCAAAAACAATGCTACACTTTCATCCACTAACTAGTCGAACTAGCTAAGTTCTGTTATGTTCAATTCACAATCGTCCATAGTGATATCAGTTCAATAAGTTCAGCCCAAGTCTTGTGATTACACAGCCCAGTCACGATTTAAGCCCAATCCATATTTAACCAATAACCAATAGACCAAATTCCATATTTGCTTATTAAAGCACCTTGGGCCCAAAGTAACCAATAGACCCAATCCATACCACTGATGCGTGGGTTTTGCAACCTTACAACAGGTTTTACCTCTCGAGGGATCTCAAGAGGCTTACAACCCCACCAGGCAGTGTACCTGACCGATGTAGTATAGTGTAGTGGTAAGTACGGGGGATTGATCGTTCTCCACAGGGAATAGTGTTCGTTAGGTATGAAAAACTACTCTAATAGGTCTAAGGGTTGAGGAAGATTCTTTTTTATGTTTCTATATTTTTATGAAAGCAAGTAAAATCTCGGGTTTGAAAGAGTGGGCGGAATTAGTTGCTAATCAACTAACCCAAATAACTACAAATGCAAACAAAATAAATAACTGAAAATAAAATGTGGTGAGAAACTTATGTGTAGAGAAATGTGTTTACTTAGATTTCCTTACTCCCTAACTATCTTTTACCGGTTAATTAGTGTGTATTAGTCGCGTGGATGACGGGTGTATTCCTTAATACCATTCGTGGGGTGGCGTACTTACTTCCCCAACTCTACAAGCTCCTACTTCACTCCTATGTCGAGCCGGCTAGGAAGCTCCTAACATGGGATCACTAGAATTCGCTTGTGCATTAAATACAACCATAAAAACCTTTAGTACGCATTTGGTTCATGTTTCTTAAGACGTTCAAGCAAGTTACCGAATAGGAAGTTAGCCAGTTTTCTTAAGCCTAACATAGATAAACAATCATCCAATACAACTAATAACACACTAATAACCAATAATCAATAGCTAGGTTTCATTAGATCTAAGCAAACACAAGATAAATTTAGCCTAACATGTTAATCAAAAGACAAGAATAAGATAAAATCAAACAACACATAGACATATTGAATGATTAATTGATAACTTATCTTCAATGTAACATGGAAGATCTCAAGGCAAAAAGCCTTGAAAAAGGAGCTAAATTCGTCTTAGGGTTTTCTCCCAAAATTCCACACACTAAGCTCTCCCTTTAATGACAAAAAATTAGAAAACTATATATAGATTTTTGGATCTGACGGCGTCACGTTATGGAGTGTGACGCCGTCACCTCGCCGCTTCTAGGGTTCCCGGATGACCTTCTTGACGCCGTCCCTCTTTAGCTCTTCAAAATCCATTCTGGCTTATCAAGGCTTGACGCCGTCGAACCTTAAACGTGACGCCGTCCCCTTTTGATTTAAGCCGTGACGCCCTTGATCAGGTTAAAGCGTGACGCCGTCAGAATTCACATGCTATTTTCACTGGCTTATCATGAGTAAATTTCACGTCCACTTTTTCTTGCCAAGGCATGACGCCGTCTGGGGTTAATTGTGACGCCGTCAAAGGTAACTTTCAGCCGATTTTTGAGACTTTGCCGTTTTCTTCACTTTTATGCTCCAAAAACGTCCAAAATGCCTCCTTTTCCAGATTTCTCCTCAAAAGTACCTAAAATGACAAAAGGAACGATTTAGGGCGATATTTGATCAAATAAATACGATTTAGGGCTTAAATGACCCCTTAAAAGCGGTACACTTTTCGCTTCATCAAATACCCTTACACTTGAGATTTGCTTGTCCTCAAGCAAATGCGCTTTTATTCTAATCAAAATACAAGTTAGGGGTCATTTAATGCAAACATAAAAGTAATTACAACAAATATTCATTCCACTTCAATCATAATAAGCACGGAGATTACATACTAGCACCTCACAAGTAGTGTTTAGATACTCACATCTCTCAAGTGTCATCAAAATAAATCTCATAAATGAAAACGGATAATATCTCTCACTACCTGTCATAGCAAATAGATTACCATAGGCTTGGGAAAGGATCGAAAACCTCCTCCACTAGGCGTAAGCACCAAAGATAAACTATCAAAGAGGGCTTTTAAATGGGTTATAACGTTAGGTGTAGGGAAAAGGAAAACACGGTTTGGTTGGATAAAGGATATTTTACTGGTGGCGAGTTAAAAATCTTGATCAATTACATGTACTATACAATGTTGCTAAGCCAAGACTAGACTCGATCTTAAGCTAGAAACGAAATAACAAAATAACAAAAACATAAAACAAACATAAAATGAAACGGGATGGTAGTCCGTATGTTTTTTCTATTTTTCATTTTCTCATTTTTTTTGTATTTTTCTTGATTTTTTTTTCGATTTTTTTTTTTTTTTTTTTTTTTTTTTTTTTTTTTTTTGCATACACTTTTGCCCTACCATCCAAAATAATACATCACAGGGGCGTTGCATTCCCCTTACACTTGAACTTTTACATAACTTTACAATTAACTATTCTAATGACTCGAATTAAGATAATTGAAAAACTTGGAGTACTTTTAAAATATTTAGCACATATGGGGGTAATAAATGATGTTCTTCCCCATTACTCCATTACACTAGTACTTTACCCATGAGTCCCAATCGTCCCAAAACAATATGTACAAGGATATGACTCGACTTAGCAACCATGTAATCAACTAGATAATTAACTTGGGTTTAAACAAATGTTGTAACAATAATGCACAAAAAATGAGTGCATACAAGGTAGGCTAAGGAGATTTGGGTGTACATTTAAGTGGGGTGTAACAAATTCTTCCTTTAAGTAAAATGCTTAAAGGTTGAAACGAAAAGATAGGCTCTGAGGGGTGTACTAGGGGTATCGTGTACTAAAAATGAGTACAACGCAAAGGGTGTGGGAGAATTACTTGACCAATGTAGCCAACGTAATTATAACAAAAACACAGGTGTAAAACAATGGGTTAATCCTAATGCCTCTTATCATGTAGTAAATCTAACTACACGAATGTAGTCTCACTTGTGGCTTCGGAATGGTCCTAACGCAAGTTCTAGAATCTAAGTGCTACCGGTACACATATCATAGCATAATGCTTTTCCTACCAATTCTAGGGGCGAACCTCACATATTTGGGGTGGAAAATTTTTTTAGTGGTACGGTTTTTTGTGCTAGTCATATAACTCCTATCCGTGAGACGCTTATTAAGATCAAAGTTTCACTCCTATATGTTGTAAAAAAATTTAAATTTGGCACTAAAATTACCCTAACAAGTATTTCTCTCAGTTTTATTACACATCTACCATTAAACAAACAAAAGTCAAGCGTAATTGTATTCTCTAAAATCGTACTTTTACCCTCCCCTTACACTTAAGATGAACATTGTCCCCAATGTTCAAATAACAAGATGTAAAAGAAAAAAGTAAAGGAATGAAATCAAATACTCCCCTGATTCGCTCGGTGGATAATGAAATTACACGGTTAGATCTTCCTCCAAGGTAATGTTGAAGCTCCATGACTAATGCATCGCCATAAGCTTGATTCCATAAACATCTCCTTGTCCAAAATAACCTGTTAAACCTGAGAAAACAAACACGAAAACCTGCATAACATCGGCGGGATAAATCTATATATAAGGATATAATGCTTGTGGAATGATAATTTTGCAGATTCCTGGAGATTATAAGTTGGAGATTTTAATAAAAACTTTTTAAAAACAAAACTTTCAAAAATTTCTGAAAATTAAATCTGACGCCGTCAGGTTATAAACCATGACGCCGTCAGAAATGACCTGACAAAAATTTTCATTTTAAGTTTCCGGAAAATTTCTGGAAAAACCTTTACCTTACTTCCTGGAAATCCTGCAAAACATCATTATGACTCGATACAAGCATTTGACTCAAACAAACACTAATATGTATGTTAATTTAGTATTATTATGATTCATGTTCATTTGTGTTCTAATAAACCGATTTAGATTTCCCTTACACTTATCTTTTGCAAAATACCTTTATATGTAGTTAAGACGAAGTTAAAAACAACATAAAGCATTTTCACAATTTACTTTTGAACATGAATCAATACTAATAAAAATTAAACACACATACGGAAGCAAATAAAATCAAACAAACAAATAAATACACAAAGCAAATAAAGCTTGGGTTGCCTCCCAAGAAGCGCTTTTCTTTATTAACGAGTCTTGTAGCTAGACTCAAAGTCACGGGGTCTACGTTTTTCCGTTTTGCTTCTCAATTGCCCCTCTAATCATCCTAACAACCTCCATATCAATTTTGTATTTAGGTCCAAGGTTTAAGCAATCTTTATAATAAAGGCTTCTCTTATTCCAAACATGGTCCATGCCTTTTTCTTTATCCTCTTCATTGATGTCCTCAATCGCACCAATGTTGTCCATGTCGAATCGAGGCACAAAACGAAATTCATTAACCCGATAAGGCATCCTATATGTGATCCTATCTATGTGATTAGAAAACTGAACCGTGCCTTTCAAACGGTCATACCTTAAATTGGATGCTTCGATAAATGGCTTACCTAACACAACGCGAGATAGGCGGCAGTCAACAACACTTGCCATATCTTCTAAAATCATGAAGTTGGTGACAAAGGTAAAGTTCCCAACAAGGATATGTATATCCTTAATCCTTCCAACGAAGTTGCAAACTCCGCCTGGACACTTGGGGTCCATCCTAGGCTCAAGTGGTGTGTTTATGATTTGGCTATAAAGGCCTGAGGACATAACGTTGATTGGGGATTCACAGTCAATGTAAGCATGCTCAACGTATTGGTACCCAATCATACATGGTATCTTCACATTCCCGGGATCACCTCTCTTAATCTTTGGGTCAATTCTAACAAAAGGTGGTCGAGGGTTATCAACTAGGTTGTTATAGTAAGCAATCTCCTCCTTAGTGGGGTATTCATTGAAACAATCATCCAACCTAGGATCTACCTTCACTTCCTCAATTTTCTCAATCAACTTATCAACCGTAAGATTATTACGTTCTAAGTAATTATCTGAGTATATGGCGGTCCCTAAGTTGTTCAAGGCATAATCAAGCTCTATATCAATCATTCTACTGAGCTCCCTGAGCTCACTAATCTCATTCTCAAGTTGGCTACACAACAAAGCCACTTCGCCAGGTGTAAGGGGTGGATTCGCGTTTTCCATAATGGCAAACTGAATAGTCAATGAAAATCTGTTACGAACAAAAGCACAAAGAAAATAGATAGACTAAAGAATACCTAGAAAAATAAAATAAAAAATCTCACTAGAAAGGAATCTAGTGAGTAGACCTAATAGAGTAAAAAATTCAACCTAAACAATAACTATTCCCCGGCAGCGGCGCCAAAAACTTGATGCGTGGGTTTTGCAACCTTACAACAGGTTTTACCTCTCGAGGGATCTCAAGAGGCTTACAACCCCACCAGGCAGTGTACCTGACCGATGTAGTATAGTGTAGTGGTAAGTACGGGGGATTGATCGTTCTCCACAGGGAATAGTGTTCGTTAGGTATGAAAAACTACTCTAATAGGTCTAAGGGTTGAGGAAGATTCTTTTTTATGTTTTTATATTTTTATGAAAGCAAGTAAAATCTCAGGTTTGAAAGAGTGGGCGGAATTAGTTGCTAATCAACTAACCCAAATAACTACAAATGCAAATAAAATAAATAACTGAAAATAAAATGTGGTGAGAAACTTATGTGTAGAGAAATGTGTTTACTTAGATTTCCTTACTCCCTAACTATCTTTTACCGGTTAATTAGTGTGTATTAGTCGCGTGGATGACGGGTGTATTCCTTAATACCATTCGTGGGGTGGCGTACTTACTTCCACAACTCTACAAGCTCCTACTTCACTCCTATGTCGAGCCGGCTAGGAAGCTCCTAACATGGGATCACTAGAATTCGCTTGTGCATTAAATACAACCATAAAAACCTTTAGTACGCATTTGGTTCATGTTTCTTAAGACGTTCAAGCAAGTTACCGAATAGGAAGTTAGCCAGTTTTCTTAAGCCTAACATAGATAAACAATCATCCAATACAACTAATAACACACTAATAACCAATAATCAATAGCTAGGTTTCATTAGATCTAAGCAAACACAAGATAAATTTAGCCTAACATGTTAATCAAAAGACAAGAATAAGATAAAATCAAACAACACATAGACATATTGAATGATTAATTGATAACTTATCTTCAATGTAACATGGAAGATCTCAAGGCAAAAAGCCTTGAAAAAGGAGCTAAATTCGTCTTAGGGTTTTCTCCCAAAATTCCACACACTAAGCTCTCCCTTTAATGACAAAAAATTAGAAAACTATATATAGATTTTTGGATCTGACGGCGTCACGTTATGGAGTGTGACGCCGTCACCTCGCCGCTTCTAGGGTTCCCGGATGACCTTCTTGACGCCGTCCCTCTTTAGCTCTTCAAAATCCATTCTGGCTTATCAAGGCTTGACGCCGTCGAACCTTAAACGTGACGCCGTCCCCTTTTGATTTAAGCCGTGACGCCCTTGATCAGGTTAAAGCGTGACGCCGTCAGAATTCACATGCTATTTTCACTGGCTTATCATGAGTAAATTTCACGTCCACTTTTTCTTGCCAAGGCATGACGCCGTCTGGGGTTAATTGTGACGCCGTCAAAGGTAACTTTCAGCCGATTTTTGAGACTTTGCCGTTTTCTTCACTTTTATGCTCCAAAAACGTCCAAAATGCCTCCTTTTCCAGATTTCTCCTCAAAAGTACCTAAAATGACAAAAGGAACGATTTAGGGCGATATTTGATCAAATAAATACGATTTAGGGCTTAAATGACCCATTAAAAGCGGTACACTTTTCGCTTCATCAGTAACCAATAGACCCAATCCATACCACTTAACCCTAATAATGCGGTATTAATACCGCACCAATCACAAACTTAACCTAATCTCCACTAATCCGCCCCTTCTCTCCTTCAATTCACTCAAGCCACCAAACTAATCCAAACCCTAACTCATCAGCTCATATCTGCGCCGCCCACTTAATCCCTTATTTCCTGCACTCACCTCCTCTCTTCCCATGACTGATAAAACCTCATCTCATCATCGTCTCCTTCAATTAATTATCATAGCCGAGTCGATTGACACACAATAATAATCCGTAACCCATCTATAATTTTCAGGCTTGATTCCCACTCGAAAGTCTTCAACGAAAACGGCTTCAAGATCAGAGAATTGGTCTCGGGTAGGTATTATGATCGTGTATATTTGTTTTGTTGTTGATATTGATTTGAACGAACTAAAGAAAAAGAAATAACAGATTTGTTATATTCTTATCTTTTTATGTGTTCGAATAGAAAGAAAGAGGCTTAGCTTCCATTCACAACAAATCGATGATGATTTCCAAATCGTGTGTTAGATCCTTTTGAAGGTCTAGAGATATCTTTGAGAAACACGAATTGAGAAACTGAGATATGTGTTCGGTTAGAGTTTGTAGGATTAATGATGATTTTGTTTTCGGTACTTAAATTGGGAATTGGTGAGTGAGGTTTTAATTTGGATGTAAGTTGTTAGTGGGGTTCAATGTAAGTTGTTAACTCGTTGTTACGGCAAACCGAGTTCATGATTCAATGTAAGTTGTTAACTCGTTGTTAGTGGGGTTTATTTGTCTTTACGTCTTTAAATTAATTCAGTTTCTTTCATTTAAATCTTTGATAACTCGTTGACTGATTGAACGTTTAACCGAGTGATAGACAAATCGCGTCCACCTCATATACACAAACCGAGTTCGTGGTTAAGCAGACAAACCGAGTCCGTGGTTGAACAGACAAACCGAGTTCATGATTTTGCAGACAAACCGAGTACACTTTATGTACACAAACCGAGTCTTAGACAAACCGCGTTCACAACAGATAGACAAACCGAGTTCATAAGTATAGACAAACCGAGTTAAACAAACAGACAAACCGCATTGGAAACAAATTGCAACTTTGACCGGTCAAAGCTGTCACTTTCGTACTTTTTGTCTTTTACCCCATTTTTGGCAAACAGCCAAACACCAATCCCGTTGGACACAAACCGCATCCAAGAACATGACATTTTTACACTAGCAGCAACAAGAACATCAACAAGACAAACCGCACTTTTGATCAAACAAAAACTTTAGAGGCCAAAGAGTACAAGCCAAAAGTGAGTAGCAATTGTTCTTGATGACTTAGCACACCCAACAAAACCTTGAACCAAAGTCACAGCAACTAACAATGACCATTTCAAACTCAAAATATAAGCACTAGCCACTTGGACATCTAGTGACATACTTGAAACTTTGCTCGAACCACTACTCGAACCAAACAAACAACGTATAACCAAGAATTTATGAGCCACAATATGTTCAAGGCTGTTGCAAATATTAACTTTGTTGCAAGATTTATGCCAAAATACACACCACATTTTGTAGCAAAGAAGTAATATGCAACCAGAAAATGAAAATAAGATCCAATTAACTTTGACCAAGTCAAAAATTCTTTGACCGAATAAGGGCGCACAACAAAAGTGAAAATCAGAAAGTGAAAATAAGAGTTTAGTTATAGCAACCTTTAGACCACAAAATCAGAAATACAGCCATATACAGCCATTGACCACAAAAAGAATTATAGCAACCTTTAGACCACAGATCTGACCAATGATGAAAGAAACCAACCGAATATACAGCCATTGACCACAGATCTGACCAAGATGTAACCTGGCTCTGATACCAATTGTAGGAAATAACCATATTGATTGTGTGGTTGATTCGGGTGGTCTTGATTCATGAAAGATTAGATCCATTGTTAGAGAGATGAAGAACTAGAGAGAGAGGGAACCCTTTGAGAGAAAATCTGGATATTAGATTAATTGTGTGAAGAGTTCCAACCCTTCCCAAGTGTGGGAAGGGGTATTTATACTTCTACATATTTGTGCCCCTAGTGGGCTGTGGAGTGAGCTGACAGTGGGGAAAGCCCCGACCCACTCCACAAATATAGATACGACTAATCTAATAAAACTAATAATACTAATAATACTAAGCTTATATAAATAAGCCTACGAGCTATATAAATGCTAATTAGATACTCGGGGTGACCGAACCTTCATATGAATATTTATATTCCTAACATATTGAATTCTACCCAAAGTTCTTGTTCCTTAGCATCTGTACTAGAAGTTGTGTCTAGCCTAATCTGCACTAGATTCCACAATTCTTCCAAATCTGCTCTATCAGATGCTCTAACTAAATTTTCAAAATTCTTGAAAATAGCAGACTGTCCCCCAACCCTTGATATTTTCCATGACTTACCAAATCTATCATGGTGTATTTCCCAATCAATTATAGGGTGTCTAGACCTAATTGGATCAGCATGTATGATAGTAGGTAAAGTAATCAACATTTTACTTACTTGCTCTGTGTCCAATTTTGCTACTTCTTTCTTCTGAGCATCTTTCTTCTTCATTGAGGGATGTACATCAGATGGAACATTATAGTAAAGACTCTTGTAGGCTTGAAGATATAAAAAGAAGATTTCATCAGCAGATTTCTTCTTAAGTTGATAATCAGTCCAATTTGCCTGATTCTTCAAAAATTTCTTCATAAAGATTATTTGATCTTTGTTAGTTTGGCCCACTTTAAAACCTCTCTTCTGACTTTCCTTCATCTTCTCAAAAATGTCAGCCAAAGCTGCTTCTTTGTATTTCTTGTTGATGAAAGATTCAAGTGCTTCAGTCTTCTCATCAGAATTTAGTGTCTTGTCATTTACTATATTTGCTGCATGACCTTTCACAATTGGATCATTATTGATAATCCATAACATCTGTGCATCAAAGGTCTCTTGAGCAATTTGAGTATCAAGAAGATCTTGAGCAGCATCTTCAGTATCTTTCTGCTCTTTCATTGCTGCAAGCATTCTTGAAGCTTCAAGTGCTTCTAGCTCTTCTTGTTGAACCCTTTTGGCCTCTTCTTCTCCTAAAGCCATCTGAATTTGCTGAGTTCTTTTCAACTTCTTGGACTTTGGCTCATCTTCAATCATAATACCTTTGCCCTTATCCTTTGGAGTTGAATCTTGTGATGGAGCAGAAGATTGCTCATCAGCAATTAAAACCCTCTTTCTCTTGTACACTCTCTCAGCAGACCCTTTATACCCCATAGCCAATAGCCTTTCTCTCCTAGCAGACTCTTCTTCTGCCCTAGCAGGCTCTTGCCCTGCTCCAACAGGCTCTTGTCCTGCTCCAACAGGCTCTTCATCATAAACTTGAGTTCCATCATGGAATTCAAATTGAGCCTGTTCCTCCTCTTCATCCTCATCTTCAGACCTATCCTTCCTCCCCTTTTTGGAAGAGTGATCTATCCTATCAGCATCTGACTGTGAAGAACTAGATAAAACAACCTTTGCAGACTTTTTACCCTGTAACTTCTTCACTTCACCCTCCAATCTCTTTACCCTCTTGACCAATTTGATGTTGATCTTAGAAAACCTTTCATTTTGACTTTTAAGAGCATTCTCTAAGAACTTCACCTTGCCTTTCAGTTCTTGCATTGTCTGAGGTGATTGGGTTTGTGATATATGATGTGGTGATGGTGGTGGTGTTGCTGATGGTACTGGAGATGGTATTGGTGATTGTTGATGTGTTTGTGAAATGAAACCATGTGAAGAACTAGATGATTGTGTATCAGCAGATGGTGTTGGTTCTTCTGGATGTTGTGGTACCATTTCATCAAAAAGTGGAACTTCCTCCCCTCTAAAACCAATTCTCATATTTGAAAATACTTTGTGAGAAAGTTTTGGTGTTTCATAAATTGAGTCTGTGGGAAGCAACACATGTTGTAGTTTTCCAATGATGCAACCAATAAATCTTGGATACATCAAAAACTTTGTTTTACTTTTCACATTGTTTATCAATCCTTCAAAAATATATTTAGAAAAATTGTATTTTCTGTTTGTGGCTAAGCAAATGAGAGCAGAAGCCATGTTTCCACTAAATTGCTCCCAAGAGGTTTTCTTCTGGCTCAAACAGTGAAGGATTGTGTGAATCAAAAATCTCCATTGTGGAGTAAGATGCTTTTTCAGAAAAGTAAGTTTGTTAGACTCAGCATGATACCCCATTCTTTGTAAATTTTCAAAAATTTCAGTATCTGGTAATTGACTAATACCATCAGAATCATCCAAATGAAGATGTCTTCTTATGGATGACTCAGTAAGAGTCAAATGCTTACCATCCACTTTGGCCTTAATTCTTTGTTCCCCATTTTCAAAAGTTTTAATTTTAGCAGATTGCCAAAATTGCAAAATTTGATTTTCATAAATAGTGGGATTGACTAGCAAAGCAAACCTGATGTAGGAGTTGTTTAAAAAGTCCACTACTTGATGAAATGAGGCATTATCCTCTGACTTCTCCAAAAATGCTAACTGATTGTGACGTTGGACAAAATCTAGAACAACTGTGGAAGCCATAATGAAAATTTTGAATATGTTGGTGAGATATGTTGGTAGTACTGGTAGAAGATGAAAGGTGTATGTGAATTATGATAGTGACTGATGAAAGAAGATATGAGAGAATTACTTTTAACCGACAATAAGAAAGATTAAAATAAGTAAATGAAAAGGCGGTTAAAAAGATCTTTTATATGTAAAATATAATATAATATAATCATCAGTGAATTACATAACTACCCCAACGGCTAATTTTAACTACCAGGCCTAATGGCTAAAACTTTTTCTGACAGGCTCAACGGCTATATAGCAGTACCTTTTTATACTAGCAGTACCAATTTTGAACTACCAGTACCTTTGAAAGTTTTATAAAAATCCCTTATAGTTTTTAGCAAACTACCAGCTATCAACGGATTTGAGTTGTCTTTACCAAAAGCCGTTTGCTTATGGACTAGCTAACTATTTACAATTAAGTATGGTTAGTTAACAACCATATAGTTTTTGGTAAACTATCAACCATCAACGGATTTGATTTGTCTTTACCAAAAGCCGTTTGCTTATGGACTAGCCAACTCTTAAGTTTTGTGAAAACTTGGTGAGCTGAATACCAAAAGCCAGGATGGCCCAAAGATGGTGCAATTTCCTTGGATGGAGGAAATTTAGAAAGGCAATGATGCTGTGTATCTTGGATGATTGGTTCAACAAGTGAAATCATCTAATGTCATGCCTTTGAGTTGAAACCTTTCTTAGTTTGATCTAGATAGAACTTTCTCCTTTGAGAAATGCTTCATCCCTTCTAGATATGTGATCTAACTCTATCTTTTTCAACTCTGCATCATCTTGTATGCTCTTGTCTTTTCTTTCACTAATTGGTTTTTCTTCCATTCTGGGCTATTAATTCCTCCCCTGAGATTGTTATCTCTCCTGAAATGAATTTAATTTTTGTTGCACCTTTTTTATTGGAAGAACTCTTGTTTTGTTATCAACCTGAAATATGTTAGTTGCAAACCAAAAGAACAAGATGCAAAGCACTTGATCTATAGCATTTTAAGCATTCAAGCCTTTATATGAACAAAACATAGCAATTTTGTATCAGCAGGACCAATTATGAACTAACAGGACCTTTTGACTAACTAGCAGTACCATGTTTAAAATCCAATACCAGTTAATTTTATGAAAAAAAAACACATGTTTTTCAAAGATTTATCATTCCAATACCTCCTACAAGATATTTGAATCTACCTAAATCAAAAGCTTTGGTGAGAAGGTCTGCATAATTCTTTTCAGAATCAATTTTAACTACTTGAATTAACCTCTTCTCATTGCAATCCCTTATGAAATGGTGTCTGATTTCAATATGTTTTGTTTTTGAGTGTTGAACTGGGTTTTTTATGATACAAATAGTACTGCTATTGTCAATATAAATAATGGTGTTAAGAAAATTGTACCCATAGTCAAGCAATTGATTTTGGATCCAAAGAACTTGCCCACAACAACTTGCACCAGCAACATATTCTGCTTCAGTTGTAGAATTGGCCACCATTGTTTGTTTCTTGCATTGCCAAGAGATTAGTCTGCAACCAAGAAATTGACATCCACCAGTTGTGGATTTTCTGTCTAGTGTTGCACCAGCATAGTCACTATCCGAATAAGCCACCAATTCAAAAGATGATTCCCTTGGATACCAAAGACCCAACCTAGGTTGACCCTTAAGATATCTAAAGATTCTTTTGACTGCTGTGAGATGAGAGATCTTGGGATGTATTTGAAACCTTGCACACACACATACTGAGAACATGATATCAGGTCTTGATGATGTAAGATACGTCAAGGACCCAATCATAGATCTATAATTGTGCAAATCCATATCTTCTCCTTCAGCATCCTTGAGTAGCCCTTTGTCTGGATCCATTGGTGTACTTGCAACCTTAGAATCAGCAAAATTAAATTTTCTTAGGATCTCTGCTACATATTTATCTTGGCTGATAAATATGCCTTCATTGGATTGTTTCACTTGGAGACCCAAAAAGAAAGTAAGTTCCCCCATGGAACTCATTTCAAACTTACTATGCATAAGTTTTTCAAATTCTACACACAAGTCTTGGTTTGTTGATCCAAAGATTATGTCATCAACATAAATCTGCACTAGCAAGATGTCTTTCTTTGTTCTTTTGATAAACAAAGTTGGATCAATCCTGCCTCTTTGGAATCCACTTTCTAGCAGAAAACAAGCCAATGTTTCATACCATGCTCTAGGAGCTTGGTGTAGACCATACAAAGCCTTGGTAACCTTGTAAACTTTGTCTGGATACTCAGCATCAATGAAGCCTGGAGGTTGAGACACATATACTGGTTCTTCAATTTCACCATATAAAAATGCACTCTTAACATCCATTTGATAGACAGTGAAGCCTATGAATGAAGCATAAGCCAAGAATAGCCTAATTGCTTCAATTCTTGCAACTGGAGCAAACACTTCTTCATAATCTACCCCTTCTTCTTGAGTATATCCTTGTGCTACCAATCTAGCCTTGTTTCTGATTACTATACCCCTTTCATCTTTCTTGTTTCTGAACACCCATTTGGTTCCAATTGCCCTATGACCTTTAGGCAAATCAACCAATATCCAAACCTTCTGAATCTTGAATTGGAGAAGCTCTTCTTGCATTGCTTCCACCCAACTTGCATCATCCAAAGCTTTGTTTATGTTTTTGGGTTCAGCCTGAGATAGAAAACATGAAAACAAGCATATATTGGAACTATCATTCTTCTTTTCTTCATAAATAGAGGAGATAAACCCTTCTTCATCTGAAGATAAGACTTGAGATAAACCAACTTGAGATCTTGTTCTAACACCAGAAGTTATGCTTCCAATCACATCATCAGTTGAGTGATCTTTGAGAATTCTAGTGTTTGGTGTTTTAGGAACTTCATATGTAGTTGGAAGATTGCTAATCCCAACTTCTTCTTGAAAAGAATCATCTATTTGAACATTCAATGGCTCAGCAGTACCAATACTTGAACTGGCAGGACCATCTGAAGAACTAGCAGTACCATTGTCATTAGCACCACTTTCTTGATTCTCTTGATTCTGAGTTCCTTGATCTTCTTCATTACCCTCATTTATTATGTTTGAAGGTTCTTCTTGACTTGAAGATAGATCCATACTTTTCCAAATTGGCATCCAGATGTAATCTTGATCTTTAGGAGTTTCAACATTGTCTTCAGAACCTGCATTTTCATTAGCATTTGTACCTGTAACAGGCACATAATTCATAGATTCTGAAAGCCTATCAACATCAAACATCCAATCTGGTCCAACTCCTTTCACATTTGTTAGTTTCTCTTGAAACTCTATGTGAAGATTTTCTTCTACTAGCCTTGTGCAAGTGTTAAACACTCTGTAGGCCTTACTCTGCAAGAAATACCCTATCAAATAGCCAACATCTGCTTTTCCATCAAATTTTCCTAAATGATCTTTGGTATTGAGAATAGTGACATGACAACCAAAAGGTCTCATAAAACTTAAAGATGGTTTTCTACCAAAGAAAAGTTCATAAGGTGTTTTTCTATGTGGTTTTGTCACAAGAACCCTGTTTTGTACATAACAAGCAGTACCAACTGCTTCAGCCCAAAATGAAATAAGCAACTTAGAGTCTACTAACATAGTTCTAGCAGCCTCTATAAGTGTTCTATTCTTTCTTTCTGCTACTCCATTTTGCTGAGGTGTTCTAGCTACACTAAACTCTCTTTTTATGCCTTTTTCCCTGCAAAAGTCATCCATAACTCTATTCTTGAACTCTGTCCCATTGTCACACCTGATGATCTTAACCTTCTTATCAGATTTGTTTTCTACCTCAGTGATATAGTTTTTAAGTATCTCACTAGTTTCATGTTTAGATCTTAAAAAGAAAACCCATGAAAATCTGCTATAATCATCAGTAACAACTAGACAATATCTTTTTCCATTCAAGCTGCACACATTAGTAGGACCAAAGAGATCCATATGAAGCATATGTAAAGCCTGAGTAATAGAGTTTTGGGTCTTGGGCTTACAAGAAGCTCTATGTTGTTTTCCTTTTAGGCAGTCAACACAAGTTTGGTCGTTTTGGAAAATCTTTTTGGGTAAACCTCTTACTAAATCATATTTTGCAATAGTGTTGATTGTTTTAAAGTTTACATGACCAAGCCTTCTATGCCAATGCATAGATTCATCCAATGAGGCTTTTGCTACCAAACAAGTTAAACCTTCCTTTGGATCAATGTTCTTTAAATTGACACTATACATATTGTTCCTTTTTGGAATTTTAAGAAGGATCTGACTCTCATCAGGCATCTTAAAATCAGAAGAAAGAACCATACATTCATTGTCAGTAAATAGAACATTGTTCTTTTTGTCACACATTTGTGAGACACTAAGAAGATTAAATTGAAGTTCTTTCACAAAATACACATTTTCAAAATCTAGTTTACTGGTTTTGATAGTACCTTTACCAGTGATCTTTCCTTTTATTCCACCCCCAAAGGTAACATATCCTCCATCAAATGTTTTAAAGTCTGAGAGGAATGACATGTTGCCAGTCATGTGCCTTGAACATCCACTATCAACATATCCTTGATCTTCAATATCAGATGAATGTTCCTGCACATGAATAAACATATTAGTTTCCTTGGGGTACCCAAGCCATGACAGACTTGGGTTTGCCTCTTGCATCAATGAAATCAAACCTTTTCAGGATTGTTGATGCACCTTTGGATTGGATTGGTTTCCAAATCCAACATGCTGAGGACTTAACAGCACTTTCCCTTCTAATCCATTGTGTGGTCTTTGGTCTATCAGTACCAATTTTGGCAATACCAAATTTGGCAGTACCATTTGGTCTAGCAGGACCTTTTGGTCTAGCAGGACCTTTGGTTTTTGGTGTCCAAATTTTTGTTTTAACCACACTTATCTTTTGAATAGGACTTTTCTCAACTTTTGGTACACTTTTGAAAGTGTTTCTTGTACCCTTTTCAGCTGGTTTTGTAATAACAAGCTTATGTTGTCTAACAGTATGATTATCTTTTGTAGTGTTAGACTTAACAAAACTTTTTCTGGGGTGAGTAACATTTGTTTTAGACTTTGTTTTACTCCCAGAAACCCATTTATCACAATAAGCATGAAGATGATTAAAGCTACCACAATAATAACAAGCCTTATTGAACATAACAAAGTCATCACCTAATTGTTGTGACTTAAGGTTGTTCCAATTTCTTTGGCTTCCCCTAGGTTTGTTATTACATTTTTCACAACTTTCAACTGTCTTCAAAACAGCTTTAGTCTTAGCTTTAACTTCTACTTTCTTAGGACTAGTTGGTCCTACTTTGATTCCTTTGATAGGAATAGTCTGATCTTCATCATCATCAGATACCCAATCCTCAATAATTAGGACATCTGGTCTCTTATCAGTGAGCACCTTAGAGAGTGGAACATTCTTAGCACTCTCAGAAGGTTCACTTATCACTACAGGTTTAGCCAATGGTTTGTTAACAAATTCATGTAAACCTGATACAGCAAGATCACTACCTTGAGGACATGGAATTCCTCTATAAGGAGGTGGACATTCATTGTATCCTATCCCTGATTTTATTCTTTTATTCATCTGATTCTCTACTATGCTCCTAGTACACTCAGAAGCAAGTTCTAATTTAGTAACAGTCAGTTGAATATTATCTCTAGCCAAAGTCACTTTAGTGCACTCAGTCCTTAACATTTCAATTTCTGTATCTTTCAAAAATATTTGTCTATTAAGAGCACCTTTAGCATCAGAAAATGTGAGTTCATTTTCTCTATAGTGAATGATTTGTTTTTCTAGCTTGGACATACCACACTTATGGTCAAATAAGGTTTGATTGGTTTTTCTATGTTCTAAAATTTCTGTATCATAAGCTTTACTTATGATTTCTAATTCTTTAAGAGATTCACAATTATTAGAACATTTGATAGTTTGTACCTCAGGAGTGGAGAATGCCATCAAAGCCAATTCATCAGAAGTTGACTCATCTTCACCCATGAAACTTCAATCAAAACCCATGCCATCTATAGCAACCATTGCTTTTGGTTCAGCAACTTCAACAACCTTACTCTTGCTTTCAAAGTTTCCTTTCTTCTCAAAGCTTTCTTTATTTCTGTTGTCAAACCCTCTACCCTTGTTATCCTGCTTCTTAGGTCTTCTACACTCTCTAGAGTAGTGACCTTTCATGTGGCAGTTGTAACACTCCACCTTTGACTTATCATAGCCAGCAGGCTCATTTCCATCTATCATAATTTTCTTGCCAGTCCTCATCATCAACTTCTTGGCTCTAATGCTTAAAAGTGAAAGTTGCCACTTTATGTCCATTTCTTCAAGATCATCAGGATGAATCTCTTGAAGGTCTTCAAATGATAATACGGACCCATTGTGCTGAGATGTAAGAAAAGCACACCCAATTGTTTCATCTAATATGGATTTGGTACTACCAGAAGTACTAGCAGTACCAAAGGTTGTATTGGCAGTACCTTCTTCTCTGCTACCTTGATCTTCATTATCAACCTTTGAGATGCTTGGGGATGAAACAAAAGCCATATTTCCTGAACTTGACCCAGTAGTCTTCTTTACTTCATGCTCTACTATTTTGAAATTATTGTAGAGATCATTGAGACTCATCTGGTCAATATCTGACTTGTTCTTCCATACAATGACATGCATAGACCATTCTGAAGGTAAACTTCTAAGAAATTTAGAGTTTAGGTCTTCTTGAGTTATCATCACCTCATGGATGGCTAACTGACTTGCAAGCTTCTGAAGTCTATTGAACATACTATCCAAAGACTCATTGGTTGTGGCTGTAAAGTTCTCAAATTGTTGTTTGAGAAGTGTTTTCTGTGTTTTCTTGGTAGCATCATTACCACCAAACCTAGCCACAATTGCTTCAAAAAGGGTTTTGGCATCTTTGTATTTGTTAAAGATCAGAAGTTGATCATTTGGAATAGTCATCAGTAACATACTCCTTGCCTTTAGATCATTTCTCTTCTGAACTTTTTCATCTGCATTTGATGGTTGTTCTTGTATTCTTGTTACAAGAGCATCATTTACTGTTGTAGTGGTGATTTGGGGTTTAAATGAATTGCCTTGTTCAATTATCTCCCAAAGTGCATAGTCCTGCACTTGAAAGTATTGTTCAACCCTTAGTCTCCACATTTCAAACTCGTTTTGCTTGAGTAATGGAAGTTTAGCTGCAACATTGGTTTGAATATGTTCAACATCCATTTTTCTTTTAAATTAGTAAATATCAAGCCTAGCTCTGATACCACTTGTGGAACGTTGTTGTTCTTGAAGTTCAAACACTTGGGATATGAATCTTAGTAATGTGTTTGAGAGATATTTATGTATTGAATGTGTTTAGCATGCGGAATCTACTACAACACACTTTAAAAGAACACAAGGTGGTGAGTTTAAGTAAACGTGAGAATGCAATGAACAAATAACACAACTTTGGTTAACACAAAACGATTCAATATTATTGATGAAATAATACGGATGATCTAAAATATCACCAGGATTACAAAGTAATCTTGAATCTTTGATTGTAAAGGATTTGTAATTTGAAGTAACTAAGTTACTTGAGAGATAGTTTTGATTTTGGTTATTGGTTGTGAAAGATACATGCATGAAGTAGTGACTAAGATATCCTTTTATAAGATAAGGATATCTTATTACATGTTGTCAAGTGGAAGAGTATTATACTATACTTTGACTATTATGTGCGCCTACAATTAAATACAACTACCCATGTACAACTCTGATAATATTCCTCTGTCACCACAGAAGACTAATCTACTTCTACATAACGTATAACTTTGTACAAAGACTAATAATTCAACTAAATATCTATTACAAAATATCTAATCGACTTGACATAAGCTTGGCAGGCTCTTCATCAACCAGCAGTACCTTCTACCCAGAAGGTACTGGTAGAACATCTTCATACTTGTTCAAAATCAACTAGCAGGCTCTTCTCATCATTGGCAGGCTCTTTGACTTTGATCATTTTATTCCCAACATGAATGATGCCAAGGAAATTTGGGAGGCTATCAAGAAAAGATTTGGAGGGAATGCTAACTCCAAGAAGATGCAAAAGGCTGTTCTTAAAAAGCAATTTGAAGCTTTCAGTGTATCCAGTTCAAAGGGATTGGAAAAAGGTTATGATAGGTTTCAACATCTTCTATCACAATTGGAGGTTCATGGTGCAGCTGTGTCAGAAGAAGATGCAAACCAAAAGTTTCTTAGAGCACTACCAAAAGAATGGTCAAGTGTGACATTGACCATGAGGATGAAGGATGAAATTGACACCATGACAACTAATGACCTGTACAACAATCTCAAGGTGTTTGAACAGGAAATCCAAGGAAAAGCATCTTCAAGTTCTACAAATGTTGCTTTTGTTTCTCAAGGCAAGAGCAGCACTAACAAGGTTAAGTCTGGCGGCGTTAATTCTGGTGGTCATGGAGCTTCTTCTAGCAGCATGAGAAAAGAAAGAGATGCTCCAGCAGGCTTTGCTGATGAAGTAATTTACTCACTTCTTGCTAAGGAACCAGAAGATCAAGACTTCATCAGTGAGGATCTGGAACAGATCAATGATGTTGAAGTTGAAGAAATGGATGTCAAGTGGCAAGTTGCCATGATTGCTTTCAGGGTTAAGAAGTTTTACAAGCAGACTGGGAGGAACATTAAGCTTGATGGGAAGTCACCAGTGGGATACAATAGGAGGACTATTGAGTGCTACAATTGTCACAAGCATGGTCACTTTGCCAGAGATTACAAGGAAAAGGTGACTACTTATTGGAAAAAGAAGAAGGGTTCTGACTCTCAAGATGATGACAAGATGGGAAAGAATCAGATGATCTTGATGATATTGGAAGCTGGAGCTGTGAATTGGGATGAACACACACCTGAGGATGAAGATCCAATCCATGCACTTATGGCTATTGGTTCCAGTAATGAGGTATCTTTGTGCTCAAAATTATGCATTGATTCATATAATCATGTTAAAGCTTTGTGTGATGAACAATTAACACAAATAGGTGATCAGGAAGCAAAAATTCTTGCTTATACTAAAGCTGTTAAAACTTTAGAAGCACAAATAGTTAACTATCAAAACAAACAAGCTTCGTTAAATGAAAAACTCACCTTTCAAGCTAACGAGATATATGAAAAAGATGAAAAGCTTAAGAGATATAGAAGAGCAGGCATGAAAGCTGTTAAGGAAAGAGATGAATTGTAAAAGAAAGTAGACAAATGGACTCATTCTGCTAAGTGTCAGGATAAGATAATAGCATCTAGTATGAGCTCTACAAGTAAAATTGGCTTAGGTTATGGGATACAATAAGATAGTGAAGTTCTAAGCTATGAGGAAGAGATGGACAGATCTGTGTTCAAATGTAGAAAAGAGGATTCTATTGGTAGGCCAGTGTACAATAGGTTCATTAAAACTGATAATTTTAAAGGGGTGCCACCTCCATTAAGTGCATATTACACTCCTCTACAAAAGAAAGACCTAGATGACTCTTTGTTTGTATATGGTAAAAAGGGTCCTATCTATCCTGAGACAGGCAACTCAGATGACAAATCTAGTGAATACTCCACTTGTCAAACCAATGACAGTGAAGGATCTACTAGAGATGTCTCTGAGCAGTCTGATTCAGAATCAGAGAGTGCACCTAAAGATGTTTCTGAGTCAAAATCAGTCAAAAATAGTGAACCAGTTGTGACTACACCCAAACCTCATACAGATAAACCTAGTTGTGATACTCACATAAAATCTCCTAGGAAGTCTGTCAAAAATCAAGAGTCACCAAAACCTGATAGAAAGAGAAGAGAGTACAAGAGAAACCACAATTTTGGTCCTAAAAGATGCTTTGTGTGTGGAAGTCTAAGTCATTTGATTAGGGACTGTGATTTTCATGAGGTTAGGATGAAAAGAGAGGCTGAACTTAGAAAGAATAAGAGTGTTAATGCTGGCCATATGAATGATAAACCAGTTTGGAATAATGCTAACAGGATTAATCATGCTAATAAGTTTGTGACTAGACCAGCACAATTTAATTTTGGTATGCCTAATGTTAATTCTGGTTGGTCATCTGTTAGTACTGGTAGACCAAATTTTAATTCTGGTGGGCCAAATTTTAATTCTGGTAGACCAAATTTTAATTCTAGTAGACCAAATGTTAGTTCTGTTGGTCAAAATGTTAATTATGTGAGGCCAAGTGTTAATTCTGGGTGGTTTACTCATTCTGGACCCAGACAACCAATAAATAGACAACAGGTGAACTCATATAATCAAAGAAACAATTTTTACAAACCTCATTCACCTGTGAGGAGTCCTTTTGCTAATAATGCAGCACAAGCTTCAAGCTCAAGTGCTGTAAGGGAAAATGGGGATTCTGCTGTTAAGACCCCAGCATGTTGGTCTTGGGATCCTTTTAAGAACACACTTACCTATGAATCCAAGAACAACAGTGGATCAAGCTCATACAAGACCTATAAATTTTTTGATCCACAGGGCAGACCCAAGTCTTCAGAGGCTTGGGTCCTAGAGAGAAACTAATTTCTCTAGTTTTGTGCAGGAACATCCACTGAAGAACATGGAAGACAAAGGAATATTTGATAGTGGGTGCTCTGGGCAAATGACTGGTAACAAGAATCATCTGAAGGATTTTCAAGAATTCCAAGGAGGTTCTGTTACCTTTGGAGGAAGTAAAGGTCAGATAACTGGTAAAGGTAGAATTGTTGTAGGCAATTTAGAGTTTGACAATGTATCTTTTGTAAAAGAACTAGGGCAGTTTAACCTTTTCTCCATATCACAAATTTGTGATAAGCAGCATAAGGTGCTTTTTAGTGAAACTGAATGTTTTGTATTGACTTCGGACTTTAAGATGCCTGATGAAAGTCAGATCCTTCTTAAAGTTCCTAGACAACACAACATGTACAGTTTTGATATGAAAGCACCTGAAGTTGCAAAAGGTTCTGCCTATTTGCTTGCAAAAGCCACATTGGATGAATCTAAATTGTGGCATAAAAGGTTAGGTCATGTTAACTTCAAGAATATGAACAAACTTGTGAAGGGTAATTTAGTTAGAGGCTTACCTTCCAAGGTTTTTAGGAATGACCATGCCTGTGTAGCTTGTAATAAGGGCAAACAGCATAGAGCTTCTTGTAAGGCTAAGTTAGATAGGATTGTTACTAAGCCTTTGCATACCTTACACATGGATCTGTTTGGCCCTACATCTGTTAGAAGTATCAACCATGCTAGTTATTGCCTTGTCATTACTGATGACTGCACCAGGTATTGCTGGGTATTCTTTTTGTCTACAAAAGATGAAACCTCTGATTTAATTCAAAGGTTCATTAGGCAAATAGAAAACCAACTAAATCACAAGGTTAAGATCATTAGGACTGACAATGGCACAGAATTTAAGAATAGGAGCATGATTGAGTTTTGTGGTGAAAAAGGAATCAAGCAACAATATAGCAATGCTAGAACTCCACAGCAGAATGGAGTTGCTGAGAGAATGAACAGGACCCTGATTGAGGTAGCTAGAACCATGCTAGCAGACTCATTCTTACCCACAACCTTTTGGGTTGAAGCAGTTGCAACTGCTTGCTATATATTCAATAGGGTTAGAGTGACCAAGCCTCAGAATAAAACACCTTATGAGCTTATTTTTAGCCATAAACCAGTTGTTAGCTATATAAGGCCTTTTGGGTGCCATGTGACCATTCTTGATACCTTGAGTGTGCTTGGAAAATTTGAAGGGAATTATGATGAGGGGTTTCTAGTTAGGTATTTACTGAATAGTAAGGCCTTTACGGTATACAATTTAGTGACCAAGAAAGTAGAGGAAAATCTTCATGTTAATTTTCTTGAGGAACAACCCAATGTGAAGGGACTAGGTCATAGATGGATGTTTGATCTTGATTATTTAACTGATTCTATGAACTATATTCCTGTCTCCAAGGAGAATCAAGCTAACCCTGATGCAGGTTCCATAGAAGTGCCTAACAATGCAGGTACTCAAGATGCAAGCACTGCTGATCAAGGCAAAGAAATTGAGGAGCTTATTGTGATTCCTACCACAGAAGTCAACCATGTTGCTGCTAATGAAGGAACAAATAAATCTTCTACAAAAAGGAAGGAGACTGTGAACAAGCCTCAACCAAAAGAAAAAGAGGGTTCTCCTACAAAAGTTTCAGAAGATATCTTATCCTTCAGAGAAGAAATGAATGCTTTGGCAGACAAACACCTTGGGAAGAAGGATACCAGCACTAACTTGGTTAATTCTGGTAGTGGATTCATTAATTCTGCTACCAGTACTAACTTAGTTAATACTGGTAGTGATGCTGTTAATTCTGCTCAACCTGATTCTACTCCAAATGATGTTTTTGATGATTCTGAGATGCCAGACCTTGAGTTCTTTGATAATCCAAATGAAGGTATTTTTGATGGGGCTTCTTGTGATGAAGAAGGGGTAGTTACTGGCTTCAACAACCTACCCACTGAAGTAGATGTAAGTCCAGCTCCAACACTCAGAATTCACAATGTTCATCCCAAAAGTCAGATAATTGGTGATCCAAAGTCAGCGGTTCAAACCAGAAGTAAAGTGCAAAAGCTTCCTGAATCTCATGCACTTATTAGTCTTATCAAGAAACAGCAAAGGGTCAACCACAAGGACCAACAACATTACTTGTTTGCTTGTTTGCTTGTTTCCTTTCTCAAAAGGAACCCACCAAGGTCTCTGAAGCACTTGAAGATGAGAGTTGGGTGGAAGCAATGCAAGAGGAGTTGTTGCAGTTCAAATTGCAAAAAGTTTGGGTTCTGGTAGATCTACCTAATGGTGCTAAAGTGATAGGCACAAAGTGGGTCTTCAGAAATAAAAGGTATGAAAGAGGGGTAGTTGTTAGAAACAAGGCAAGATTGGTAGCACAAGGATATAGACAAGAGGAGGGGATAGATTATGATGAGGTTTTTGCTCCTGTAGCCAGGATTGAGGCTATTAGGTTATTTTTAGCCTATGCATCATATATGGGGTTCATAGTCTATCAGATGGATGTAAAGAGTGCCTTTCTGTATGGCACTATTGAGGAAGAAGTATATGTTCTTCAACCTCCTGGTTTTATTGATCCAGCTCACCCCAACAAGGTGTATAAAGTCATAAAAGCATTGTATGGTCTCCATCAAGCTCCTAAAGCTTGGTATGCAACACTCTCCAAATTTCTTGAAGAGCATGGGTACAAAAGAGGTGTGATAGACAAGACCTTATTCATAAAAAAGGATAAGAAGGATATCATTCTGGTACAAGTTTATGTGGATGATATTATTTTTGGCTCTACAAAAAGGTCTTGGTGTGAGGAATTTGAAGGATTAATGAAAGGAAGATTTGAAATGAGCTCAATGGGTGAGCTTACATTTTTTCTAGAACTGCAAGTGAAGAAAAAAGAAGATGGCCTCTTCATTTCTCAAGACAAGTATGTTGCAGAGATTTTGAAGAAGTTTGAATTTACAAATGTGAAGAATGCAGTCACTCCCATAGAGAACAAGGTGCCTTTAACCAAGGATGAAGATGCTGATGATGTGGATGTGCATCTTTATAGATCCATGATAGGTTCTCTAATGTATTTAACGGCCTCTAGGCCAGATATAATGTATATTGTGTGTGCTTGTTCTCATTTTCAGGTTACTCCCAAGACTTCACATCTTCATGCTGCGAAGAGGATCTTTAGGTACTTAAAGGGCAAACCCAATTTGGGCCTTTGGTATCCTGTAGAATCATCTTTTGACCTGGAAGCCTATTCAGATAGTGACTATGCTGGAGCAAGTCTTGATAAGAAATCCACAACTAGAGGTTGTCAATTCCTTGGAAGAAGATTAATCTCTTGGCAATGCAAGAAGCAGACCATTGTGGCTACATCAACAACAGAAGCTGAGTATGTAGCAGTTGCCAATTTTTGTGGACAAGTCTTGTGGATTCAGAATCAAATGCTGGATTATGGTTTGAACTTTATGAACACTATAATTCACATAGATAATGAGAGCACTATTTGTATAGTTAAGAACCCCGTATACCACTCTAAAACCAAGCATATAGAAATAAGGCATCACTTCATTAGGGATTGCTTTGAAAAGAAGCTAATTAGAGTGGAAAAGATACACACAGATCTTAATGTGGCAGACCTATTAACCAAAGCCTTTGATGGACCTAGGTTTAATTACTTAGTGGTTAATATTGGTATGATGAACCCATAGCTCAGTTTAAGGGGAGGTTACATTTAAGGGGAGGCAAAATGTATAGTTTGTAAAACCAGTACTAAGTAGTTAATTATGCTAAGTAGTTAATTCTGATTAGGAGTTAATACTGGTAGGCTTAGAAGTTAATTCTTGTAATAGATTTAATACTGGTTAATTTATAAAAAAAAAATAAAAAAATAAAAAATCCTCTGGTAGTTTTAATTCTGGTAGTTAATTTTTCTTCATTTTAATTGAAAAATCGTTTGTTTTCTTGGTTTTTCTTGGTGTTGGGACTAACATTTGCAGCAAAACACATGGATTAGTGATGCTCATAAGCCTTGATATTGCTTTTTATGAGTGTTTGTCTGATTCCTTAGTTAAGTCTGGTGAGTCAGTGCTTAAGTCTGGTAGTGTAAATTGTAATTAAATTTTATTACCGTTAGGTCTGGTCAGTAAAATAATGATTTTTCTGATAAAATAATATCGTTGCATATTTTTCGAGGAATAGAAGTATATAAGGATAAAATTTGATAAAATATCTCACTTTTATTCATTATTTACTTCCAATTTTAAAATATCATTATTTTCAGCCTACGATACTCTATTTTTCACTACCAGTACTCAAACCCTAAACCAGCACTTAATCATTCTCTTGACTATGGCTTCACTAAAGTTTTGTGACAAGCATAACCAGGTTGGTTTCTTGAAGAAACCAAATCAAAGTGGGGGCTTTGAGCAGATTGTGGATTTCTTAAAAGGTTCTAAACTTCGGTACGCCTTAACTCATAATCCTACAATTTATACTTCTCTTGTTAAGCAGTTTTGGGGGTCGGTTACCTTTGAAACTCTTGCTGATGGTACACCACAGTTAAGGGCTACTATTGATACCCATGACTTCATTGTCACTGAGGTATCCATTAGGAGCAATCTTCAATTGGATGATGCCTCAGGGGAATATATTTTGTCTAATGATGATCTTTTTGAGGGTATGAGAACCATAGGCTACCCCACTGATAGTACTTTTACTTTTTGGAAAAGCTATTTTACACCACAGTAGAGGTTTTTACTTCATCATTTGCTCCATTGCCTAAGTCCCAAGAGTGGTGGATGGGATCAGTTTGGAAGCAACATTGCTTCTACATTGGTCTGTCTTTCACTTGGAAGGTCTTTTAATTTTTCAAAACTCATTTTTGATGGCATGGTAGCAAATGTCAACAACAAACACAAATTTTTGATGTACCCAAGATTTTTGCAAATGATTTTGAATTTTGAACCTGAAGATACAAATGCAGACTTATGTGATTGTGGCTTTTACTCCTAAAATATTTGCAAACATGAAAAGGGGATTCAATGGGGCACATTGGCCACTTTTGCCTGCTATGCTTCCTGGTTCAACTAACATTGCAGGTACATCTCAAATGGAACCAACCAATGTGGAGCAAGCTCAGGAACAACCAAGATCACCAACACCACAACCAAGTCCATCACCATCCCAACCAAGGGTACCTACACCTACACCATCTTCACCACCACAGCAAACCCATATTCCAAGTCCTATTCAGGAGGAGGAATCCAACCCTATGACTGTGGAGAATCTTCTCACCTTGGTGCCTGCTTTGGTTAAGAGAATAGAATTATTGGAGAAGGCAAACAATCCTAAGAGTAAGGCTATTCTAACTTTGGTCAAGAGGGTTAAAAAGCTGGAGAAGGTTATGAAGGAGAAAGGAGTTGCTTTTGATCAAGAAGGTGAGGATGAAAATTCTTCCAAACATGGGAGGAATTTAGAGGAAGAACAAGTTCTTAAGACACCAGCAAAGGATAAACCAACTGATGAAGTAGATATAAGTCCTAAAACAAAGGAAGCAGCAAAAACACTAGCTCAATCTCTGAGTAAAATTCAACAACAAAGGAAGAAAATCAGATATCCAAAAAGAAAGTTGATAATTGATGAAGAATCTGATGAAGAATTGGTTAAGTCTGCTGAAGGTATTAAGTCTGGTGAAGTTAATTCTGGTGAGATTAAGTCTGGTGATAATGTTAATGCTGGTAAGGAAATTAAGTCTGGTGGTCAAGAAAAGTCTGGTGAGGTTGTTAGTTCTGCTCATGGAGATAAGTCTGGTAATGAGGAGCAGCCTAAAATTCAAAGGGAATGAAAACAAATTATGATGGAAACTCCTAAGTCCAAGAAATCAAAGAGACAAGAAAGAGAAGAGCAAGCTTCTTTAGCTGAGATTGCAAGAATACAAGCAATGAAAAAGGCTGAGATTGAAAAGGAGAAAGAACAGAAAAGACAAGATGAAATGCTTGCAAGAAAGATATCAGAAGAGTTTAATGATGATCCACTGAAGCAAATGATTGAAAAAGATGATGAGTTGAGGGCAAAGCTTAAGGAACTTAAAGCTATTCCAGGTTTGACTGCTGAGGAGAGAGCCAAACAACTAGCAGAGTTCATGAATGCTAGAAGGAATGAAGAAACTTTGGGGGATTTTATGTTTGTGATATGGCAAACTCAAAAGAAAACCAAGGTTCTTAAAAGGATGTCTAAAGCAGATCAAATGCATGGGATGAAGATGTATCTAAAGAACATGCTGCACTCAACATGGGAAAAGATGAGAGGAAGATCATTTGAGGAAATTGAAGCTGAATATGTGAGTGCATATGAGAGAGATCATGGCTATAGGCCAGTGGATTATGAAGATTCTTTGAGAAGAAGTTTCAAGAGACAGAAAGTAACAGAGTCTGAGCCAACAATAGAAGCTGAGAAAGTGGATGAAAAGGTAACTGAAGTTGAAAAACCATCTGAAGTTGAGAAAGCATCAAGTGAAATTGAAAAAGAATCTAAAGCTGAGAAAGTGTCTGATGTTGGGGAAGAAAAGAAAGAATTCAAAAAGCCAGTCAAAAAGTTTACAAGAAGGAAAAGTATAGCAAGAAAGAGCAAGTCCAAAAAGGTAGTACATGAGGAGGAATCAGAAGAAGAAGAACCTTCATCTGAGGGTTGTACTATGGGAACAATTCCTGAAAGCTCTAAGGAACCAGCTAAAATTGTCAAATATCATATAATTAGTACTGGACAAAGAGCTGCTTATCAGATCATAAGGGAGGACAACACTGATGTTGTATACCTTAATTTTCCAGCAATTCTGAATGATGTGAGTAGGGAAGATCTTCAAGAACTTTATAAGTTGGTAAACATCAAACATGGTGATAATACACCTGAAGAAGAGTTTGAGAGGTTGTTTTGGGGAGACTTAAAAGTGATGTTTGAGCCACCTTCAACAACAGATGAGATTTGGAGATTGTCAGATCAGCAAGAAGTTGTGACTTGGAGATATTTTCATAGATGTAGAGTACATTGCTTATATTTACAGATAGTTCATATTTATATGCTTGCAGAAGTAGAATATCCTTTATCATCAAGGGTCTGCAAGGAAATGTTGGAAAAGAAGTTACATGCAGATGAGAAGGATGAAGTTTATGAGCAGTTGCTTGATTTGATTAAGGAAAAATCTTTAAAAGAACCATATTGGGGTGTTTAAGAGTGTTTGAAAGAATTTTCAAGTTGTTAAGTGAGACTAAAGGAACTTCTCACTTGGTGAAGGTGCATAACACTAACACAACAAATGGTTATCAGTCCACCATGTTTAATCCACTTAAGGACTGTTTAATCCAGAGCAAACGGCTCTGGTAAAGATATTTCAAATCCGTTTATGGTTGGCAATTTACCAAAAATTGTATGGTATTCAACTCACCATATCTGAGATAGTGAAGAGTTGGCTAGCCCACAAGGTATGGCTTGTGGTAAAGGCTGGGGAAAACCATACATGGTAATCAATTCACCAAGATGAGGTGCATTCCATCAAAGAATTGGCTAGTCCAAAAGCAAACGGCTTTTGGTAAAGACAAAACAAATCTGTTGATAGTTGATGGTTTACTAAAAATCATATGGTTATCAATGTACCATGGTCTTACACACCAAAACACTGGCTACTCCAGTAGTGATGGCTATTGGTAAAGAGACATCAAATCCATTAATTTTCAATGATTCACCTCTCACAGGAGTTTACACACCTGGAAGTGATAAGAATAGTATGAAACTTAACAGAATTAATGTACAAGTAGTCATGGTTGCTGTGAAGATCAGATGGATTGCATATCAGATGGTGAAAAGATTATTCAAGTCAAGTTGCTGCATAAAGATCAGATTTGAAGTTTTGAAGTGTTAGAGATAATTCCAAGAGTTCAAGATTCAATCCTCAGAAGCTCATTCAAAAGGAACTTGAAATTCATGAAGTATGAAGATCAAGTTAGGGGAGGATTGTTGGAAATTATCAAGAGAAGACTTAATGAGAAGAACAGACTTAAGTCTGCTGGTTACGTGGTTAAGTCTGTTAGTTATATTAGTTAAGTCTTGTCATTGTTAAGTCTGGTCGTTCATTGTTAAGTCTGGTAGAGTATTAATAGTTAAGTCTGGTTGACTTAAATTATTAAGTCTGTTTATGAAAGTTAGGAAAGTTGTTAGAGTTAAGTTAGGAAAGGATACGTAATTATCTTTAGAGAAGATACGTATATCCTTCTACACGTTTTGTATCTAGGGTTTCCTTAGTGTATAAAAGGAACCTTAGGCATTAGTTTTTTATAACGACGAAGATTGTACTCATATTGATTAAAAGAATTAATATACGAAGTTAGTTATAGTTATTGTGTTCTTCATTGTTAGTGTTAAGATTCCGCATTAGCATTAACAATTCGTGTTAGAGTTTCTTACTTAGATTGATTTGAATTTATTCAAGTCGTCTAACAAGTAACAAGGCTACTTGGATCCATAACGTGTGGACCAACAAATATGATTGTGTCATAGATATTATCATAATTAGTAGATATAGAACCACATTGTCTAGTAAGGAAACGTACATGACTATCCTTAAAAGCACAAATGTCTACTATTGGAAAGTAATTATCTCAAGACATTCTAGAGATAATCTGGGTTACTACCAAGATGACAAAGCTTGTAGCTCCCACTGAATTACAGGTCATTACAATAATTCATTATTTAGTAATTACAACACAATACTCCCACTGGATTCTATGCACAAATGATGAGGAAGTGTTAAACACGGATACGGCCACTGATCACCGGAGGGAGTGTTGGAATGGGGGCTAATCATGAAGTTGAGATACATGGTGTTGATGCTTCCATCCAAAGGATAGAAAGTGTAGTGGGGAACATGGAACCAGTGGGGGCTAGTCATAAATTAGTGTATTTAATACATTAATTTGAGTTATTAGTGTACTT
Organism: Artemisia tridentata subsp. tridentata; assembly: GCA_021014915.2. Lineage (NCBI taxonomy): Eukaryota > Viridiplantae > Streptophyta > Magnoliopsida > Asterales > Asteraceae > Artemisia > Artemisia tridentata. The sequence continues at coordinate 366,000,962 of CP139505.1, forward strand.
GATAGAAATTCATATTTGTAGTAGAATTCTATGCACAAATGACTAGCATGTGTTTTTTTGTATATAAATTTGTGTTATTAGTGTAATTTTACAAAAATTTGTATTTATAGTGGAATTTGATGCATAAATTATGTATGCGATACATGAATAAGTGTTATTACTGTATATGATGCAAAATCTGTATTTCTTGTAAAATTTGATGCACACATTAGTTGTGTTATTAGTGTTAGCGTACATCTGGTTATGCTTATTAGTGTTAGCGTACATCTGGTTATGCTTATTAGTGTTATTGTAATTTGCATATGAGAATAAGTAGTCAATAGTTTAAGGTTTTGAAGAAGAGCACAATCACCCGTTTATGATGAGGATGATATCCCACTCTGAAACTTTTCATGGAATTCCACTTTTATTCCAGGTTTCTAATACAATATTGGTCTAATGAAGCTTTCACAAAGATGAAGGAGTTGTTCCGTGGTTTGTGAATAAAGTGTAGTTGCCCAAACAAGAAGATTTAGCCAGCGATAAGGATAATGAATCTGCCTGCTACTTATTTTTGTTGTACAAACCATTTGTGTATCAAAAGAATCGTTTATTGAAAAAAAAATATTCTATGTCTTGAAGTGATGAACTTTAGTATATGTATTGGTGTTATCAGAATGATATCTTTCTATGTTCAACATAATAGTAATGTATTTAAATCGAAATTTTACCATAAAGATATTTAAAACTATTTTACATCGTCTTAAAGTAGTGAATTTTGGTATATATGTTGTCATTGTTAAATTACATTTTTTTTAATTGTTTATCAAGATAATAATATTTAAGATGACTAGCATATCAAAATCAAAATTTACCAACATCGTATTAAAACTGATGCACATTTGGTACAATTTTTGTGCACAAAATAGTTTTATTTCAAGCAACATCATATGAAAAGTGATGCTCATTTAGTCCAATCTTTATAATAAAGACAATTTTATTTCAAATAACTTATGTCGGTCGAAAAATAACACTATCACCAACATCATATAATACTAATGAGTATTTAGTCTAATTTCCATGCACAAAATAGTTTTATTTTAGAAAACTCATTCCAGTCACCGAAACTAAAGATTAATACCAATCTCATATAAAATAGATGCTCATTAATCTATTTTTTTTTTACAAAAGGTAAAATAGATAAAATGAAATGAAGAGTTATTTACAAAGAAATGACCAAGAAAAAAGATTGATTAGGGCAAACCCCTAACCAACCCATCCCTTGTCTAAGAACAAAAATGCAGATTTGGACAACCCCAAACTAATACAATGACATTGTTGATTGTTGGACAAGCCCAAACAATCCAAATGACTAAAGACTGCTAATATCTCATAGTGCAAATACAACCCCAAAAAATATAACATCTAAATCCTTGATATCTACTACAAGCATACCCTGCACCAGTGTATATTGAACCATCAGCATGTGTTGCATCAGTGCACTGAGTCACCATCATGACCTGAATCATCTTATAAGCAGCATACATAAGCACACCAGCATTAGAAGTCCACTGAGACACCATCATATGCAGAGAAGTACCAACAAGAAATGAGAATACCCAATCAGCTTCCAAATAACCAATTTGAACATTTCCACTACTGCAATTCATATCAGCTTGGTTACTAACCAAGTATACAACAATTAACCACATTGCTTTATATACCATTTTGCCCAGATTTCTCTGGTTGAGTAGAACACATTTGAGACCAGAAATTACTTGCTTCCATATGTAGAGTAGACCATCAACATCAACATTACCATCATCCCTATTTTCCTTTTCCAAAAGCCATAAAATATCAGATTGTATAACATCAGTGCTGCAGACCCAATAATTTTTCACAAACCCTTTATCAATAATGAAAATCTTATTACAATTCCACAAACCACAACCCATGATATTCCTAATAGACTCTTACCTGTTCAGATTATCCCATATATATACCCATAATCAGTGTTGCAGTGAGCATTACCAAAATAATCATAATCATAACCATCATTAAATCCATAACTGCCAAAACCATTATCAGTAATAAAATTCTTGTTTCCACCCCATACACCAGTACTGCCTTCAGTAAAAAAATCAAAACCACAATTTCTACCCAAACTGATGTTATCCCAAACACCCTTATCAGTCAAAATCAAAATAAGAATTAAAAGTCCCCTGTCAAACAATTGATCCACAGAAATACTAGATTACCAATATAACCACTTATATGCCTCATATATCCAAATCACTACTAAAATAAATCCATATGGTATGCTTGGAGTGCAGCCAATCATACCTAGATTATTCCTACTCCAACCAATAAAAAAACCAACAATGGATACATATGGTGAGATACTTCTAGATCGTATAGAAATTCCAAGTATAAGAGTCATCTAAGCTAGGCTTACACCATTCTAAATAACTAGGAACTCTATACCACAAAGAAAGTTGGACTGCCAAGTATCACACCAAATCCAAACACCCATTATATCTTCAGTTTCAAAAGAAACAAATGAATAGAACCTTAGCCAAGTATAATAACAACCTGAGCAGTAGTCATAATCATAGAAATTAAGATAAGTACGATCACAATATCCAAAAAGCGCAGATTGATTATACAATGACAAAGGGGAAAACTCAACTGTCACAACCAATGTAACAGTAATCAAAATAGTGTTATTTCATACAAAGGCGCGTTGATTACCCAAGGATATCACTTTTACTAACTTCATATCAAAATTAATGCACATTTAACCTATTTTAATGCACTTCTACTAACTTCCTGTCAAAAGAAATGCACATTTAGTCTATTTTTATGTACAAAAAAGTGTTATTTCCATACAAAAGGGATGTTGATTATCGAAGGATATGTGTTTTACTAACTTTTTATGAAAACCAATGCACATTTAGCCATTTTGATGCACAAAACAGTGTTATTTCATATAAAAGGCGTGCTGATTATCTAAGGATGTGTGTTTTACTAACTTCTTACAAAAAAATGAAGCACGATTAGCCATTTTGAGACACAAAGCAGTGTTATTTCATACAAAGACGTGTTGAAGACCAAAGGATATAACTTGACTAACTTCATATAAAAAATAATGCACATTTAGCCCCTTTTTAATGCATAAAATACTGTTATTCCACAAAAGATATGATTATCTAAATGAAATGCAATTTTACTAACTTCCTGTGAAAACCAATGGACAACTAGCCCATTTTTAGTGCACAAAACTATGTAATTTCACACAACTCACGATTATCCAAATGTATTTCACTCTTACTAACTTCCTACGAAAACTAATGCACGTTTAGCCCATTTTTTAATGCACAATATGGTATTTTTCGCACAACTTAAGATTATTAAAACTTTTTGCAATTTTACTAACTTTCTATGAAAACTAATGCACATTTAGCTTACTTTTTAATTCACAAAACAATGTTATTTCACACAACTCACGATTATCCAAACTTATCACATTTTTCTTAACTTTTTATGAAAATTAATACAGATTTAGCCCAATTTTAATGCATAAAACAATATTATTTCACACAACTTAGGATTTTCACATTTTTTACAAACATTCTATGAAAATTATTGCACATTTAGCCATTTTTTTATGCACAGAACATGTACAACTATGCACACAGAAGGTATAACATTAACAAAAAAACTGGTAGAATACAACAGTAATTGGCTATATGCATAGTTATTTATCGGGTTTTGAGGGAGTAATTGGCGTGTTGATTACCTAAGGAGAGTACTTTCACTAGCTTCCTATGAAAATTAATGCATAGTTAGCCCATTATTAACGCACAAAATAATGTCATTTCATACAAAAGCATGTTGATTACCTAAGCATGTCACTGTTTCTAACTTCCTATTAAAACTTATGCACATATAAACCATTTTGATGTCTAGAGCAATGCTATTTTTAGCCTTTATAAGTGTTCTTGAGCTAATATATCCTTCACATTTTCACAAAAAGAAAAAGAAAAAACAATGCCATTTTTATACAAGTGCATGTTGATTACCTAATGATATCAATTTACTAACTTCCTATTAAAACTGATGCACATTTCGTCCATTTTGATGCACAAAACAATGTCATTTCATATAAATGTGTGCTAATGAAATAAGATACCAGTTTACTAACTTTAAATGAATATTAATGTACATTTAGTCCATTTTTATGCCCAAAATAAGGTTATTTAACAAAACAGGTACAATTACCCAAAATAAGGTTATTTAAATGCACAAAACAATTAAATCTTTTTCTAATCCTTATTTTAATGAACAAAACAATCAAAACTCCTTCTAATCCATATTTTAATGAACAAAACAATCAAAATTCCTTCTAATCCTTATTTTAATGCACAAAACAATCAAATCTGCTACTAATCCTTATTTTAATGAATAAAACAATCAAAATTCCTTCTAATCGTTATTTTAATGAACAAAACAATCAAAACTACTTCTAATCCATATTTTAATGAACAAAAGAATCAAAATTCCTTCTAATCCTTATTTTAATGCACAAAACAATCAAATCTGCTACTAATCCTTATTTTAATGAATAAAACAATCAAAATTCCTTTTAATCCTTATTTTAATGAACAAAACAATCAAAACTACTTCTAATCCATATTTTAATGAACAAAAGAATCAAAATTCCTTCTAATCCTTATTTTAATGCACAAAACAATCAAATCTGCTACTAATCCTTATTTTAATAAACAAAACAATCAAAATTCCTTCTAATCCTTATTTTAATGCACAAAATAATCAAATCTGCTCCCAATCCTTATCTTAATGAACAAAACAGTCAAAACTCCTTTTAATCCTTATTTTAATGCACAAAACAATCAAATCTGCTTCTAATCCTTATTTTAATGCACAAAACAATCAAATCTGCTACTAATCCTTATTTTAATAAATAAAACAATCAAAATTCCTTCTAATCCTTATTTTAATGCACAAAACAATCAAATCTGCTTCTAATCCTTATTTTAATGAACAAATCATCAAAAATCCTTATAATCCTTATTTTAATGAACCAAACAATCAAACTCCTTTTAATCCTTATTTTAATGAACAAAACAATCAAAATTCCATCTAATCCTTATTTTTAATGCACAAAACAACCAAATCTGGTTATAATCCTTATTTTAATGCACAAATAATTTATATAAAAATACACCTAATTACATCAATACCTACAGATTTTGGAGTTTTTGAGGGCCGATCGTGGAACTCCTTCCTCCGTTTATTATCTTGTTGTTCTTCATTATCTGACAGAGATATAGTTATTGATACCATTCTTCCACTTCTTAATCTTTTTGCTGTTAATTTTTCAAACAAAATGCATCAAAATTGGGCTACTGTATCATAATATGAATAAAATCATATATAATTGACTTAACTTTGCTTTTCAACGGCATTTTGTAGACGATTGTATGAAATTGAGGATTTGATGATCGGATTTTAATGAGATTGATGATCGGAATTTATTGAGAAGATGATCGGAATTTTATGGAGAAGATTATCGGAATTTATTAAAGAGATGATCAGAATTTTAATGAGATCTAAATTTTTTGAGAGAGAAAGTAAGGATTGATCTGGTTTAATGAGACCGAACGGTATAATAGTGCATTTATGTATTTTTACTAAAAGACGTTTTTGCCCTTCCAGCCTTAATTAAGTGTATAGTTTAATCTCATCCATCGATTTTAAATCTAAGAGTCCAAAATCCTTCTTATTCTTTTTACCACAAATCCTTTTTTTATTTTAACCCCTCCCTATATATATATATCACCGTAACTATCATGTATTTTTAAAAAAATTGTTAATATCACCGTAACTATAATGTGCTTTTTAATATCACGGTTCATATTTATATGTAAAAAAACTTAATATCATGGTTCGTTTTATAATATCACCCTTTTATAAATATCACCGTTTCATAATATCGTTAATATCATGGTAGGTCTCAAAATCAAAAAACAAAAAGTGCTCAGAAAAATCTGAAAAAATAAAAAATGAAAGAAGACAACAATAGTAAGGATCGCTGAAAAGGAAAAAAAAGCAAAAAAATCTTTTTTATGGTTAATTGTTACAGTGATATTAGCGTGCGTATGTGATTAGATCTGAATCAGATCTAGGCGGACGGCCCAGATCTATCCGTACTTCCGCACGAAAATAAAAAATCCGCACATGATCCTCTCTCTCTCTCTCTCTCTCTCTCTCTCTATATATATATATATATATATATATATATATATATATATATATATATATATATATATATATATATATATATATATATATATATATATATATATATATATATATGGGACTAAGCATGCTGCATGGAAATGCCACCTCAATGCCACTTGGCATTTCCTACATTGGCCGAACTTATTTAAAAAAATTTATCCATGGCTGGGTTCGAACCTTGGACTTCATACACACAGCTAACACTCCAACCACTGGAGCAAGTGTGTTTTTGTGATAGATATTGGAAAACAAATATGTCATGATTCAATTCCATTCCACTTTCAATCCGAAATTCAAACTCTTATCAATACACAAATCATAACTCACCCCTTAATTATCTCCCTAAAATCTCTGAAACTGAATATTGCCTTCCAAAATTAAACATACTGATTTTAAATTGTTCATTATGATCCATTTTGAATTTCAAATGCATATCACAAAAATCACGGATTATTGTAGCCATATTAAAAGCAAATTCATTAAGAGGAGCCTGTAACAATTCAAAATCACCATTTACATTAAAAACCATGAAACAACAGCAAACCCTAAATCTATCAACAAGCAGCCACCTCAACATAATAACATTATTTTCTGAATAATGAGCGAGGGCAAGGAAGAAGCAAATGATAGGTAATTATTTGTAAACGAATATATACATCTATAGCTATATCACTGGTTTTCACATTTTACTAACAAGCAAAATAGCAACTGGCTACTGCCTCCATGGGCTATTGCTGCCTTGATTGTGCTTGGAGTCAATGAAATCATGACTCTCTTAAGGTTCGTGTCTGTGTCTTTTACTTTGTATTCTTAGTTACTTATCACTAAATCCTATTCATTTAGACGTTTTTTTTTTCCAAGGAATCCATTGTACCTGTTATTTATCTTTGTCGGTGTCTTGCTTTTGAAAGCATTGTAGGTTCAACAAGACATCGCTTCTGAATTAAAAAATGGTGTGGTAAGCTTAACGACAATCTTAATATTTCTTCATCACACAATTTTTTTTTTCAGAAATAAATCGTATGGCATCTATTTGTTAGTTCTAGATCTTTTTGTGTTTTTCTAGGGAAAAAGGCAAAACGAAGCCGTTGTGATTCGGTGGTCCAAGTGTTATAGAGAACACATCTCGACTGGTAAGAATTTTATGTCGTTTGTTATTAGAATCTTGATTGTGTTATGATTTTTTTTCACCTAAAATGGAGTCCATTAATGATAACAAAAAAATGGTACAATTTTTGTTTGAATAAGCCATATTTATTGTGTTGTCAAACTAATCTTTGATATATGCTTATTATTATTTTTTTACTGTTTTCAGTTGCACGAGCAGAGCTTGAAGTTCCTTTTTAAAATGCAAGAAGTTGCAGTTATGAACGCAATTACAAAATTTAAATGTCTCGAGAATCGAAGATCTGATCTGGTGAGTTTATGACAGTACCTTAATCATTGCTTATTTTTCTATTTTGACAATATTTGTTTGGAGTAATATATGGCTTCATTGTCTTTGTCTACACCTTATATGTAAGGGTTCGAATCCCTGTATCTTCAATCTCTTAGATCTAGGCTCCTTTATGTAAGGGTTGTTTAGATGTGCATTTTGAAATTGACTACATGGTACTGAAAATCAGAAACAGATGGTTAGTTGTTTTTTGTTCTGCTTTTGTTGATTAAAGCACTTATAATGTTTAAGCGGGTGACAAATTTTAATGTGTTGCGAGATAAAAATATATCATGAACCAAACTTACATTGTTTGTGAAAAGATGTTCCCGAATTCATATTCAAACATCCGAAACATCCGAATGAAAAGTTAACTGATAAACCCGTTCATGCATATCTATGTTACCCGATGGTGGCTATGCCCAGAAATATAATTAAATTGTCTATTCCGTGCAAATGATTCTTCTCATCTTGATGCATTCGTTCAAAGCTAAAGCCAATGAAAATGCGCAAGTCTATGCTAATCACCAAATTTGCTTTCTTGAGGGGTTAGATCTATGTTTTGGTCAATATGACACAATTGAGCACATAGTTGGTGATGGTACCCCTTTCGTGTGGACTGGAAATGACTATTACAACATTAGGTAATCCATCTTTTCTTTTTGTAACCTGGAGGTGGCAATATTGACCCCTTCACATATGAGTGCGTTGCTTTGGTTTGAATATATATATATATAAATTTTGATTTGGTTGAACTGGTCAAAGTGTATTAAAAATGCATAAACCTCCTAAAATTTTCAATAATAATAAATTTTGATCATTCTTTTAATAATATATTCGATATCAGTTTTACAGTTCCATGCCATTTTCATTATATTAGCTTTGCTAAATGCTCAAACTTCTGAGTTTGTAGAATTTCATGAGCATCTATCAATATTTTTGTTGTTCTTTAATGCAGGAGTTTGTACCTGAAATTCCCTAAAAAAAATGCGGTTGGGCTCAGTTGGTAGGTCGCGCATAACACGGACAATGTGGCTCTTATTGCTATAATATTAAGAGCGGCACCGTGAATTCAATGGAAGTTACTCATTTGCACTCTATGTTAACCATTACTGTATCACAGTTAGACTGGCTGCATGTTTTAAAACATAATTGTATTTACATATTCACAGTCCATGAGTGGAGAATGGCCAGTTGTTGGAGGATGAGGGTCGTAATAATTCAAGCAGGTGATCATATTTGTACCATATGCTTATGTTTGTTGGCATGTACTTACTTCATAAGTGAGCAATAATATCTTATTTGTAGCTCAAGATACTTACATCAATGTTTTGGAGCAGATAATATCAGGTATGGAGTACTGCCACAGGAACATGTTGGTGTGCATGTTCCAATTTACAAATTTTTAACTGTGGTCTGTTCCTCTTTATAAAGTGGAAACAAATTGCTGAAAACCATTGGGAGGTTAGAGACTTTGTTGCCAACCATGTTGCCCACGTGTGTAAAAGGTGAAACTTTGAAGCATTTTTCTATTAATGCTGCTATTGTTAAGCTTATGGAGTTGACATCCTTCTCATTAACAAGTTGAAATATACTTTTTCCAAAAAAAAACAAGTTGCAATATATTTTGCAGGTTTGGACATGATTATACCAGTCTCCGGACGAGCTTGACTACAATGTTGCTCAAACCATTTTTGGATCAGAAATGGTCGTTGACTCAACATTATGGTGCTGTACAAGGATCAACGGCTCTTAGACCCCATGTGGTAAATAAATATTAAACATTTCCTCTTTTTAACTTCAACTAATGTGCAATACGTATTAAATTCGATATCTATCAACTCTTTTGCAGGTTTGCCTTTGTATTCTGCGGGATTAATATATGAAACAGGATCTGTGGGATTAATGTTAATGAAAATACTTCTTTGTTTTTTTGTTATCTACACCTGAAGGTATGTCACCTCTTATTGCATAGTTGTTCTATTCAAATGATATGCTATGTAGCTGGACACACATCTTCTTTCCCTTTATAGGGTTTAATGATTATCCAATTTGATTTCAAATGATGTTTGTGATTTTCATTTTGATTATTTGAAAATTGAATAAGGTATGTTAATTTTGCATTTTTTATTGTTCACATGTTTAGGGTTCTAATTTATATATTATGATTCATATGTCAATTGGATTCTAAATTTCGTAACCCTGATTTTCGTTTCAGATTTTTTGCACTTATTTATGTGTTATTGATTCAAATATTATAATTATGTGAAGGAACCAGAAACATTAGATGAGCACGGAAATGGGATTCTTTCCGATAGAAAGCACGCAACAAAAAAGTCCAAAGTATCACTTGAGAACCGTATGGTATACCAAATTCAACCAGTCATTGTGGTCTACTGACAGGAACTGCACTTAGTGAAATGAAGATGGCACATTGACATTCGTCTTCCTCTCGATGGCTTTGTCTCTATGAGAATGCATCTTCGTTAAATTCAGATTGTGCAAAGAAGAATAATCATAAGTGTGTAGTTAATAAGGAAGATGAAGAACTATTGTTCTTTAACAGATGCCCATTGTCCTTCCATAAAGGTAGATTGGTTTTTAGTACAACGTTGGATTGAGGGAAGGCTTTCCTTGTGTCATTTTATTATATGTTTCAATTTTTGGAAGGAAAGAATCTTTAACTAAGGCTTTTGTCCCTTTCAGCAGATGGTTCTGCAAATTGCATAAACTCAAAGAAGTGTTGCGACAGAAGGCCAATCTAAGCAGGTCACATGTGCATTATGCAAAGTAACATTGTTATTCATTATAAAACACTGTTATTATAAAATAATTATATTATTTATAAAAAAATGTACTTTCAGAAATCTTATTTGAGATACTGATGGTTAAAAAAAATGGACCAAAGTGATCGGTGTCAACCCAGCCCATAACAAAAGGACTAATTTTGAACTATTGTACAACTCCGTTTACCCGCCCCTTTTTTTTTAAAGTAAAGGGTTTTTTCCCGCCCATTTTTCCACAAATACTCACATATTCCTTAAGTTTTTAGATTTTTTTTAATATGAGTTATTTTGCATGCAAGTTGTGGAATCAGATAATTCACGACAAAGTCGGTGAATCTGAAAGGGACAAGAAGTTTTTAGAGCTTGAGTGATTGTCCCAAGGTATACAGCAGAAAATTCTACTTGTCATACAAGAATCGAGCTCAACTAAGACAAAATGAGTAGTCTAAAGTAGAGTTAACAACTATCTGTGCAGCTATGGGTGAGCGACCCGTTCACACTAGACATGTAATAATAATTATAAAATGATGTTAATGCTACTTTTAAGGTGCACTTATCGTCCCGATCTTGAAAGATTTATGGCCAGATACATTATATGCAAGGCGGGTGCTTGGAGTTACTCTAATTATTAATGTCAGCGTGTCAGGTGTGTTGCTTTCTGGTATGTTGTATCTATCTTAAGCTAAGATGGTAACTATAGATGTTTTTTTACCAATTATCGCAGATAGATGTACGTTTATGTATGTCAAGACAAGCTTGGTAGATGAAAATAGTCTTATCTTCAAAAATTGTGATCAAGTATGTGAATGTATGATATATTTCTTTCATGTATATCTCAATATATAAAGTCAGTGACTTTTTCGCTCAAACTGTATTTTTTGTGATTTCTATACTTTCGTTGTGCAATTAATTTCCTGTCTTATTAAAATGCTAATTTATGGAAAAGATAACAGTGAGGAAAGCTCATAATGAGTGGGTCAAAACTATCATTTGGGTAAATAATATGTGTGGGTAAAAATGGATCATATGGACCCGTCCATTTTTCTCTGTCGATTTGTGTTGTGGCTCACTTCGTTCGCTTCTTTCATTTTGATAGATAAACTAAATGATTAGTATAGGCAAGAAATTAGACGGGTCAAAATTAGTATAGGCATGATATTAGTTGTGAATCCTTTGTAGATGGTTTTAGTAGACATTTGTAGGATATGTTTGGGCGGGATTGGCTGGCTAAAAGTTACCGAATTTTACTTCTAATGAAGTATAGTTCTAAAATCATAATCTACACATTCATTACCTATTAGAAAATGGAAAATTTTGTTTTTCCGGATGTACGTGGCCCGTTCACATTTGACACATGATAAAATACTACTTGTCTTAAATTGTATGGATTTTTACGTGTTACCCAATCTGCTCACTTTGACACTTTAGCCACTTGCACCCCGCTACAATCTGTCATGAGAGGCCAGAGAGAACTTGCAGATATGATTCCCACATCCAATTTGCAGACAATGGCATTATTTACTCAACATTGTCTAGTCTTTCGATTGTCAATAATTTACAACTGTTATGTAGGTTTACTTACCAACATTGATTATGTAATGTTGTATACCAGAATACAATTATTGACTGCAATACACGAGCAATAGGTATGTGCAAGCAAAGAAGGAAATGAAAATGAATTTTCGATACCTAAAGTATATGGTAAAAGATTTTTGGAGCTTGTGCATGTCTAAAAGTTAGTAGTAAGAATTGCATTTTCCCGCTTTCGTATCATGTTAGTTTCTATGTTTTGAAATTTGTATTTTATTTTTGTATCTGGTGCCATTTAGTGTTATGTATAGAAAATAGGACTCCATGTTTAAAGAGCAAGAACAAGGTGACATGGAGAATTTGTATGATTCTGAACAAAAAGCCACTCTGAGGTGTCACTGAAAACAATTGTAGTTTTACTGTGCGAATGGTACATGTGGGGCATTTTCTATCCATTTTCTTATAAAATGTTCAATTCGTTATGTTTTACTCAAGTCAAACGGGTAAAAAAAAAACCTTTCAATCAAATGGTTTGAACATGTCCACAGTCACTTAAATTGTTCTTGTCCTAATGCATAGCCCCCTCAATCAATTTATGAAAGAAACATTTCTATCCAATAGTATAATTAAACCCAACTTGTATCCAAAAGGACTTGGAGTGATTTCCTAATTAGGTTTGTTAGTTGTGCAGGATGTTGGAATGTCTCGGACTTGGAAACTGAATATGTGCTCTACATTTGTACTACAATAAGCGATTTGGAGAAAAAGGAAATATGTGATTAAACATGCCTTTAGTTAGATGTAATCGACTCAAAGGCCAAAAGGGATATCAAATTATTGTATTCTCTGAACTTGATGCAAAATTGGAAGTGTTATGAATCAAGCTCCATTGAGAAGTCACTTTCTATTTAAGTACTTTTTTTGTTTTAATGACATTATTTTAAAACAATTAATTACAAAGGCCAAAAAGGATTAAACATGCCTTCTGTTAGATGACAGTGACTCAAAGGCCAAGAAGGATATCACAGTATTGTATTCTCTGAACTTAATGCAAAATTGGAAGTGTTATGAATCAAGCTCCATTGAGAAGTCACTTTCTATTTAAGTGCTTTTTTTGTTTTAATGACATTATTTTAAAACAATTAATTACAAAGGCCAAAAAGGATTAAACATGCCTTCAGTTAGATGATAGTGACTCAAAGGCCAAGAAGGATATCACAGTATTGTATTCTCTGAACTTAATGCAAAATTCGAAGTGTTATGAATCAAGTTCCATTGAGAAGTCAGTTTCTATAAAATTGCAGAAACCTACTCTTTAGATAGACTAAAGGAACTATTGTGACTCTTAGTTAGAGTACAATTTCAAGCACACAACTAATTTATTCTTTTCATATAACATGAACATACTTTTTACTAAATTGCAAATGACTTGATATCACATTTTGTAACTTAAACATTGAAAATACAATTACGACTGTTTTCCTAACTCCTAATAACAATTACTCCCCATCTTAACAAAAGTATCTATTGTATTATTTGATCATTTTTTAGTCAATGATGACGTATGTGAGGTTATGAATGAAAGTGAGACTGTGAACGAACATCTAACGTAAGAAGTATAACTCAAAGCCTTCCATCGTTTTCCATTCCTAAAGAGTTTGGGCATGTGAAGTCATTAATTTCTATCACATTTCTAATTATCGGACTGGCTAAACTGGTAATAACTTAATTCAATTATATGTAGCTAGAATCTTTATTGTGTTTCATACGTTAGCTATTATTTTTATATTGGCACTTTACTATTTTTCATTTTTGCATGAGATACATAATAGTATTGACATTTCTAACTTATGTATTTTCTCTAATTTATTGAAGATCATCCGTGGATCCAAAACGCTAGGAAGGCACAAATGTTTCAATAGATGAAACTGTTAAAGGAAGACTGAAGCAATTTTCATTCATGAACAAGCTCAAGAAAAGAGCACTACGGGTTATGAATATGTTTTTTTAGGTGAAATGGTTAAAGCAAAACTGAATGTTTTAAGCCGCGTTAAAAATGGACACTACACAAACTACATTACCAATGTGCTTTGAATGTACAAGATTTACTTTATTTTGTTTTTGCTACAAACTTTCATTTTAGAGTCACATTTGAGTTTTTTTAATTAAGTTATCAAATATAGATATTCTTTATAAGTGTTTACATTATCCATTATTATCATTATTTTTGTTTAACATATTTGCCGTTATTCGTTATTTACTTACGTCAAGTTAAATATTGTCAAACACTAAAATGAAGCGAACCCGCCCAGTCGGGTGGGTATATATATATATATATATATATATATATATATATAATTGTGATACCCCAACCCGACAAGGGTTAAAATGCTACATTATGGTGTAAACAGAACAAACGCAAGCGGAAAACTTTTATAAACATAATGATTACAAGGTATTCTAAGGTAACAACATAATACTAACTCTAAACATAATGAGTTCCAAAAGCTAAAATACAAATCCAAACTGTTAGGAATTTTGTAAAAAGGCATTGCTGCTGTTAGCTTTAGCTGGTTCCTGCTGGTAGTATCCATTGCTGCTGACATTGGTTCCTGCTGGTAGCTTTGACTCATTCCTGCTGGCAGCTTTCAATGCTGCTGGTCATACGTATTTTTAGTATCTTGTTAGAGTTATTCTAGGAAGAGATTTATGTTTATCTCTTTACTCGTTTTTCTAGAATGTCGTATTAGGGTTTCTTAGCCTATAAAAGAAACATACGGCATAAGGTTTTGTATCAGTTTTCAATAGAACAAAGTTAATAAAAGATCCATAGAGGATCATTGTTTCTTAGCCATTATCTTCTTCATATACTTGTTGTTTAGTTTCCGCATAGACACAAGTATACCACACAGAGATTCTCAACGTAGTTGGTTTGTGTTTACATAAGCTAGCTACACGTTTTGCCAAGCTCACAGATCTATCAAGTGTTCGATCCTACAAGTGGTATCAGAGCCTGGTGAGGGTCTCTGTCGAAGAAGAAAGTCTTTTCTAAACCAATCTCTCAAAACCTTCCTACAATGGGTGACGAAAATCCTAATGCAACTGTCATCAATAATGAAAAACCTCCTGAGACTGCTCAAGTCCAACAGCAGATAATCACAACTGTTGTGTCTAACAGTAATGCTAAATTCCCATACCTTAAGAAAGATGAGTATGAAGTTTGGGCTATGAAGATGGAGTACTGGATCTCTAACAGTGATCACCATCTGTCGAAGGTGATTCTCAATGGGAACAGCAAGAAGCAGATTGGAAGAGATCAGAATGGGAACATCATGATACTTCCACCTGGATCGGGAGAAGAACAGATTGCTATCCAAAGGGAGATTAAAGCAAGAAATCTCTTGCTTCAGGCTCTCCCAGAAGACCACATGGGAGACTTCCATCACCTGGATGATGCTAGGCAAATCTGGCTTGCTGTAAAAGCTCGATTTGGAGGGAATGAAGAGTCCAAAAAGATGAGGAGGTCGATGCTCAAGCAGGAGTTCCAGGAGTTTAAGATCTCTGAGGCTGAAGGGATACACAAAGGCTATGACAGGTTTCACAAGATCTTAAGTCAACTCAACCAGTTGCAGGCCAGGCCGGACAATGAAGACTGCAACACCAAGTTCTTAAGGGCTCTGCCTTCTTCCTGGTCTCAGGTCTCTATCACTCTAAAGGCCAAAGGTGGACTTGACTACATGAGCTTTGATCCTTTACAATAAGCTCAAGACTCTTGAGATCGACATCAAAGGAGTTTCATCTTATTCATCTCATACCCCAACCCATTCAGCCTTTGTTAGTACTACAAGTACTAATAAGCTCACATATGCTGACAGTTCAACTCAATCATCTTCATCATTCTCCTATTCCCCTGATGCACCAAGACCCCAGTCTAGGTCTGGCAATGTGATGGAGGAGGTTCTTCATTCATTTGTTGCTGAAGGTACACCGCAGCAGCAAATTCTTTATGAAGATTTTGATCAGATTGACAATCTGGACTTGGAGGAAATGGACATCAGATGGCAGATGGCTATGCTGTCAGTAAAGGTTGATAGATTTGGGAAAATGGCGAGGAGAAAGATCAAGTTAGACCCAAAGCAGGCAGCTAGGTTTGACAAAAGGAAAGTGAAGTGCTACAACTGTTCTCAAATGGGTCATTTTGCTAGAGAATGCACTAAAAAGAAGCTTGATGACAAAGCCAGATATTCTACTTTCAAGATTCAAGAACTGGAATCAGAAGAACCTAAAGCTTTGCTGTCTTATGATACCATGGTTGATTGGGAAAAGCATGGGAAGGCTAATGCAGAAAAGTGTGCTGACCGGATGTATGGGATGATTGCTGGATATGGTGATAAGACTCAAGTGACTGGTGACTTTGGCTTGATGGGATACTCATCTCAGGTACAAAAGTGTGCTTTTGGTTATGATACTTTATATGCTGAATTGAAAAAGGAATATGATTATGTAAATAGTCAATATAATGATTATTTTATACAGGTCCAAGCTTATAAAAATTCTCTTAAAACATTAGAAAAGCAAAAGGCCTGGCTTCAAACCACTCAATTAGCATATGAAGAAAAAGTTAGGGTTTTACAGAGAGATTTAGAAAACACCACTAATGAGCTTAAATATTCTGAGTCTCAAACTGCTAAGGTCATATTAGAGAATCAGGGTCTACAGGATAAGCTTGATACTGAATTGAATAGGTTTAAGGCATGGACTGATACTTCTAAAAACCGGCACAAACTAATTGATAGTTCAATGTCTATAAGAACTAAACGTAGATTAGGGTATGGTGACCTCATAGGGCCAAATCAAGTTTATGATCCTAATGAGTATAGTATCTTTGACCCAGAACCTGTAGACTACCAAAAACCTGTAAAGTATGTAAAAGAAGGAGGGATGAATGCAATCCCTCCACCCATAACTGGAACATTTATGCCTTACTCTCCCCATGAAAACTTTGATGATTCACAGATGTATTATGGCATGAAGGCAAATGTTTTGCCTGATCTTGATTGTGACTCTAATGAATTTGTCTCTTGTTCTTACAGTGACAAATCTTCAGAAATCAAGACAAATGACTATGCCACATGTGAGTCAAGTGACAAGTCTTCTTCCACCAACTCAGAAGATCTTTCCTCAGAAGTAGCTAAGGATGAAGTTCATTTAAAGTCAGCTGCTGTTGAAGATATTTCTTTTGATTTTGTTAAAAACAATAATGTTTCTAGTTTTGGTTCTGTTTCAAACAATAATGTTTCTTGTGTTAATTTTGCTTAGAATAATTCTGTTTCTTGTGTAGATTTTGATAATTCTGGTTGCAATAAGAAAAGTACTTTAAGGAATAAATCTTCTAGAAAGAAATCTTGTTTTGTGTGTAGAAGTTATGATCATCTTATAAAAGATTGTGATTATTATGAGAAGCAGATGGGTATGTGTGCTGGTCAATCTAGGCATGTGTGGAACAATGTTAATGATATACCCCCATATGTTCCTCAAGAAGCAAGAATGAACTCTTGTAGATCCTCTTTCCCTCCTAGTAGATCAGTTAAAACATATAAGTCTGTTGCTGCTGGTAAGCCAGGTCATGCTGGCAAACCTGTTACAGCTGGTAAGCCAGTTTCTGCTGGTAAGCCTGTTGCTGCTGGTGGTCCAAATTCTACTAGTTGGAGAAGAAATACTAATAGACTATGCTACAGACCTACAAGCACTTATTTTCAGCATGATTTTAGGCCTGTTTATGTTGACTCTATGCATAAGGGGGGGGGGGCAAAACTGGAAACTGCTGTTAAGTTCTCAGCAGGTTGTTCTTGGAAAATGAATGACCACTATACCAGAATGGGGTCCAAGAACAATGATGGATCTCATCAATCTCCATGGTTTAATCATTATTGATCCACTAGGCAGGCTCAAGTCAGTAATGGCTTGAGTCTCCTTTGTATCTAATGTTGTTGTTTGTCTTCTCTTTCTGTAGGGTACTTTTTAGAAGAATAAAGATGTTGGTATTGTTGATAGTGGTTGTTCCAGAAGCATGACAGGAAACTTAGAGAGATTGCATGACTTTGTGCCTCTAAATGGTGGGACTGTGACATTTGGAGGAGGAGATGGCAAGATTACAGGAAAAGGAACTTTCAAGACATCCAAGCTGGATTTTGAGAATGTGTTCTATGTGAAGGAACTCCAGAACTTCAATTTGTTCTCTGTCTCTTAGATTTGTGACAAGAAAAATGGTGTCCTCTTCACTGAAACTGATTGTCTTGTGTTGTCCAAAGACTTCAAGTTACCTGATGAGAGTCAGGTGGTACTCAAAGTTCCAAGAACACACAACCTTTACAGTTTCAATCTTAATGATGTCCAGCCTGAGGGTTCTCTTACTTGCTTGGTGGCAAAAGCATCTGTGGATGAGTCTAACAAATGGCACAGAAGAATGGCACATGTGAACTTCAAGACCATCAACAAATTGGCAAAGAATGGCTTGGTAGAAGGGCTTCCTCACAAGACCTTTGCAAATGAACACAATTGTGTTGCCTGTAGCAAAGGAAAGCAACACAGAGCTTCATACAAGGCAATTACAGCTGTGAGCACCATCACTGAGCCTCTGCAGCTTCTTCATATGGATCTTTTTGGTCCTACTTCCATCAGAAGTATTGACCAAAAGTACTACTGCCTGGTGATTACTGATGCATTTAGCAGGTTTTCATGGACTTTCTTTTTAGGTACTAAAGATGAAACCTATCCAATAATTAGGGACTTTATTGCCTTAGTAGAAAATCAGCTAAATAAAAAGGTTAAGTCTATTAGGTATGACAATGGAATAGAGTTTAAAAATTCTAATCTTATAGAACTCTGTGGGACTAAGGTGATTAAAAGGGACTATAGTAATGCTAGAACACCTCAACAAAATAGCGTTGCTGAAAGAAAAAATAGGACCCTTATAGAAGCAGCAAGATCTATGTTGGCTGATTCTAAATTGCCTACCATGTTTTGGACTGAAGCAGTCTGCACTGCTTGCTATGTACTGAATAGGGTATCAATTACTAGTCCCCATAACAAAACACCTTATGAGCTCTTGTCTGGGAAAGTTCCTAACATTAGTTACCTTAAACCTTTTGGCTGCCATGTAACTATATTGAACACTAGTGATCATCTAGGAAAATTTGAAGAAAAGGCAGATGAGGGATTCATTGTTGGTTTTTCTACTCATAGTAAGGCCTATAGGGTATATAATTTGTCTGCTAAGAGGATAGAAGAGACACTTAATCTGAGATATTTTGAGGATAAACCTAATGTTCAGGGTGCAGGTCCTGAGTGGTATTTTGACCTTGAGTATCTGACTGATTCTTTAGGTTATACTAGATTCAAATATAATCAATCTGCAGGCACACAGGATTCTCAAACTAACAATGCATGTACCTCAGATGATGATTCAGATTCAGAGAGTGATGAACGACCTATTATTGTTCCTTCTAACCATTCTGCAGGTCATGATGCTGGAGTTACATCAAACATGAGTGAAGGTTATGCAGAGGAACTTGCAAGACTTCAAAGGCAAGAACATGGTGGTAAAGAAGCAGCTAAAGAGTTTGGATCTGATTTTTCTCAAGAAACACTGGACCTCTTGAAAAATGTTGCAGCCGAAGCCCGCAGGAACCTGGAATCTGCTGGTGGTGTTTCTGTTCCTGTTGATCCCAATTCTGCTGGTAGTACACCTGTTTCTGCTGGTTCCTCTGATGATTCTGCTGGTGCTCCTTTGATCTCACCATATGTTGACTTATTGGATGTTGATGCCTCTTCTACAAGATTCCCAAGTCCATCTGACCTTGGAAATTCATTATCATCTGGAGATAGGTTGAAAGATCCTTACCATCAATCAATTACAGGCATCTTCACTTCATCCTCATATGATGATGAATTCAATCCCTCTATCACTAATCAAGCCTCAACTATTGATGTCAATCCCAATGCTACAAAGAGGATAAACATAGTTCATCCTCAGTCTTTGATTCTTGGAGATCTCAATTCACCTGTTCAGACAAGAAGCAAGGTATAACAACCAAAGTTTGGAGAAACTGCTTTTATCAGTTACATTCAAGATCAACTCAGGTGTAAACATACAGACCATCTTCATTCCCTCTATGCTTGTTTTCTATCCCAAATTGAACCAAGCAGTGTAGCTCAAGCCCTTGAAAATTCTGATTTGGTTGAGGCTATGCAAGAGGAAATGCAGCAGTTTCAGAATCAAAAGGTTTGGAAGTTGGTACCATTGCCTAAGGGAAAGTATGCCATTGGCACAAAATGGATTCTGAAGAATAAAAGGGATGCTAGGGGAATTGTGGTTCGCAACAAAGCTCGTTTGGTTGCTCAAGGACATCGACAAGAAGAGGGAATTGACTATGATGAGGTGTTTGCACCAGTGGCAATAGTTGAAGCTATTCGATTATTTTTGGCTTTTGCTTCTTACATGGGGTTTGTAGTTTATCAGATGGATGTGAAGAGTGCATTTCTCTATGGAAGAATTGAAGAAGAGGTGTATGTTACTCAACCAAAGGGATTTGTGGATCCTCAGAATCCTGATTTGGTTTATAAGGTGGTCAAGGCATTATATGGGCTTCATCAAGCACCAAGGGCATGGTATGCTAGGTTGTCTGCTTTTCTGCTGAAGCATGGTTACAGAAGAGGGGCAATTGACAAGACATTATTCATCAGGAAGACTTCAACAGATATCATCCTTGTTCAGGTTTACGTGGATGACATCATTTTTGGTTCTACAAATGAAGCCTGGTGTAGGGAGTTTGAGGTGCTTATGAAGAGTGAGTTTGAGATGAGTGCTATGGGAGAACTCACCTTTTTCTTGGGCTTACAGGTCAAGCAATTTCCTGATGGGATCTATATCAGCCAAGAAAAGTATGTGCACGACATACTTAAGAAGTTTGATTTGGACGGTGTCAAGATTGCAACAACACCATTTGAAGCTCCAAAGCCTAAATCAAATACTGAACCTGATGATGCAGTTAATGTACATCTCTACAGATCCATGATAGGTTCCCTCATGTATTTGACAGCTTCTAGACCTGACATCATGTTTGCAGTCAGTGCTTGTTCCAGACATCAAGTTACACCCTTGACTTCTCACTTAAATGCAGTCAAGAAAATCTTCAAGTATTTAAAAGGACAGCCAAAGTTGGGTCTTTGGTACCCAAGAGATTCTCCTTTTGTGCTGGAAGCTTATAGTGACAGTGGTTATGCTGGTGCTAACTTTGATAGAAAGTCCACTACTGGGGGTTGTCAGTTTATGGGAAGAAGATTGATTTCTTGGCAATGCAAGAAGCAGTCTATAGTTGCTACATCTTCTACTGAGGCAGAGTATGTTGCTGCTACTAGCTGCTGTGGACAGGTACTTTGGCTACAAAATCAGCTGTTAGATTATGGGTTCAACTTCATGAACACTAAAATTTTTATTGATAACCAAAGCACCATATGCATTGTTAGAAACCCTGTGTTTCATCAGAGAACAAAGCACATAGAGATTAGGCACCACTTTATCAGAGATGCTTATGAAAAGCATCTTATCCAAGTGCTTAAAATCGACACTGAGCAAAATGTGGCTGATCTCTTAACCAAAGCATTTGATGGCCCAAGATTTAACTATTTGGTGGTGCACATTGGCATGCTCAATCCTAAAGTGCTGAGATTGAGGGGAGGTATAAGCCTAAGGGGAGGCTTATTCTTGTTGTTGTTGTATAATTTTTTTTTCCTTTGAGTTAAAAAAAAAATAAATAAAAAAAAAAATAAATAAAAATTGTATATTTTGTGTGCTAATAAGTTTGTTTTAAGTATCACCCTTGCAGGTACAGTGTTGGTTCTTGAACCACACAGCAAATGGTATTCAACTTACCATGTCTCATAGACAGGGAAAAGTTGGCTCACCATGAGGGTACGGCTCTGGTGTGATTCTCAAATCCGTTGATAGCTGTGATAGTTTGCTCAAAACTATTAGGGTCCTTCAACTCACCCATG